>DWDU01000709.1:0-17250 GCA_018245575.1 Jemadia suekentonmiller | reverse complement strand
AACGTAACTGGTGAAACGTGGGAGTGCTCTACACTCCTCTGCCTACCTCTTCGGGGATTACAGGCGTGATGTTACGTTTTAAATAACTAAAATTTACTAACGCTGAATTACCTGTTCACTACTTTATTTTCTTTTATTCAACCAACATTCCTCATACAGCCTATTAGTTTTTGATGATTTCATTTTTATTTATTACATAAGAATATTTAAAGAGGATAATTCATTAGTGCGCTATCAACTTTCAATATTATCCACTACAATGTAAGTACATACCACACTACCATTTTATTCTGGAATGTATGAAAAAGTTATAATTCTTAAATTTTGAATCTGGTCAACGCCGTCTTTATAACTAAGGAGATAAGGTCCAGATTAGCTTAACCAGATCAGGTGTGGTAAATATTATTCTACCAGTGTCTCGTTTCTGGACACAATTAAGCTATGACTCTTTATAGCAAGGGAGAATGGACTTTATCTAAATCAAACCTAGTCAATATAAGAGAAACAACTAAGCGTTTCTACAGCCTAGAGATGACCTATTATTATACAATAAAAAATATAAAGTTACATTAATACTCCTTAATATCAAGTACTCTTTCTTAGCTATCTAGAATAGAATATAACGATTTATATAAAGTTTTTCAAAAATAAATTTCGCACTTTTGGAGCATGGCTACCTCGTGCAACGTTTGAAGTTTCTGTCCTCATTCCTTACATAATTGCTCTATTTTCGTCATATTTTTTTAAGAACAGTACATCGTAGAATATAATACAGTACGGTTAGAGTATGGTCGAGTACTATAGAGAATGGTAGAGTAATGTAGAATAAAGTAGAATATGATAAAGTACGGTAGAGTATGGTACAATACGATAAAGTATGCTAGACTTTCGTAAATACGTTAGAGTATAGTAGTATAGTGTATGGTAGAGTACAGAGCAATATGACATTTACCCCTTGTATTCCTAGTACGAAATTATTGAAATCTAACATTTTTGTTTAAGAAAAGCCGATTTCAAATAGAGTTCATGTAGTTAATAATAATACTGTAGGTATCTTGATGAATTAATCAGTTGAAGGGCATAATTATCGCAAACTATAGAATAGGCGTCGCACGCGCACGATCACATACTGCGCCTTTGTGCGACCCTCGCGTCAACTGTTTCGACGGCATGAGTTATGTCCATTTGTTCCTGCACGCTGCATACAATACAGGGTGAGATTACACCCGTAGAATTTGAGTCAATAAGTTATTTATTCGATTTGTAACATTTCAGGATGTAATTTTTTAATAACAGTAAGGAAGTACGAAGCAAGGTGGTCCGAAAAATTAATTTTTATTTCATAATTTTTTTAATTATTTAAAATATAAAAGTGCATAATTATATTAAATATTTATAATATTAAGTAACCCTACCGTCACAGGAACCACCATAAAAAGGCTTAAGTCATATAGCGCCGCGCCCGCATAAACATAATTTCGACGCTTTAGAGATGATTGCGGAAAACTCTGACCAGTGTAGATTTCCTTACAAGGTTCTACCTCATACATACTTGAAGATAATTTGACGTTTGAGGTCTGACCAGCGTTTCAACCCTTAATAACTAAAAAGGATGGTAAAATTTTAATCAAACAGTATTAACTAATTAATTCAAGATAGTTCTGAAATTATAATGCACATAATATACACATACATAAATAAATATAGGTATGTATTGAAATTGAACACCATTACTTTAAATCATTATCTAATACAGTTCATTTGTCTGAAATTAGTGGTTTTAGTCATTATTTCACTTATTATTAAATTACGTAATTGTTTATCAATATTTAACATACTATGTACTATTTTACAATTGCCTATGCTATATTTTTGTGACAATATCATATTGAAATTGGTTACTTTCATTTTCGCAAATCAATACGATAATAATACAGCCTGTATAAAATGCAGTCGCAAATGCAACACAGTGACACATATACGTGGCTTTATACTAAACCAATAATAGAATAAAATCAATCTATCCTCTCTTACTCACACTGAAGAAATGCAATCAATGGTTATCCTGTATCTACACGCACGCACACAATCAAATGGTATTGGAAATATCGGCAATTGTAAACATTCATAGGATATTCGCAAACTATCCCCCCCGATGTACAAATTGTGCGTCTCACATTTTTGGCCCAACGTCACTGTATGTGAGAAAGAGAAAGCAAAACTGGTTTTATAACTTTGCAGAGGGACAATGGCGACGCTATTGTTGAAATTACCCCAAACTTTTTTTAGGTCACATAAAAGTATTACATCTGTAGGGTCGTGTCGCTTGCTAGCACTTACTGCATTCGTTTCGGAGTCAACCTTGGTGACGGAGCACGTCCCACGCAGTCCAGTTTTGTGATTAAATAAATACATGAAGTTTGTGAAAGTGTTAAAAACTTGTTAACATTATGTCATCTGTTGCTACAACTAGTCGTGTATCAAGTGAAATGTGGGGCAATAGTGTTGAAATGAATTCCCAAAGTGCAAGACAAACTCATCACTATGACTATCAACATCCAAGTGCACCGCCTAACTTTTACAATCATCAAAACAACTTTTATGCACCAAACTGTGACTACTCTAGTATTACGAGTGGACATAACAAAACATACATGGACACTAATATTCCTAGTGTGGTTAAAACGGAACCAACTAATTGGCAAAATTATCCGACCAACTATACATGTAGTGCTAATCCAACTAACACAGAAATGATAAATAAATGGCGTGAAATGAATTACTTTGCACAGCAGCAAGGCAGTTATGGATACGACTATGGGGTTAATCCTTTAGTTAATAATGGTTGCCTGGATAATAAATCGGAGGATTGTAGATCAGTTAATTCACCTGGTCAGCATAGTTTGCCTGAAACAAATTATGGTTCTCCACATAGCGCATCAAGTGCGATTAAGTGTGCACCATCCGAAGACGAGGCCTCAAATTTCAAAAAGATTATGATCAAGCAAAACGAAAAAAAATCACAATCTGCTTTGGGAAAGTATGACAAATCTTACACTCAAGAAATGATGCACCGAATGATGTTTCGCGCCACTGAAATTGACGATTGGGAAAAAACTGAAACTAAAGCAGAACAGGAAAGGAATTTGCAGCAATTTCATGGTGAATTTGATACTACCGTAAACGATCAACCGAAGCTTAAGAGCAAAGGTGCCGTGGGTGTGGCGCCGACGGCGAACGCCGGTGCAACACCATCGCTGGATATCGCTGAGAGCTGTCAAGATGTGACAAGGGTCGGTGCAGGCGGGAACAATGCGGATTTTTCGGAAAGCAAAATGGCCGCTGCACCAGATGCCCCAGGATACTACCCGTGGATGAAGACTATTGGTGGTGAGATTCCATTTTTCTCACTTTATATTATTTCTATATCATAAACAGTGCAAATATTGAAATGTTAAAATATTGTAGCTTATATGACCTAATAATTTTATTTTTTCCACCAGGTGAAGACAAAAAAGAAGGATCCAAGAGAACAAGGCAAACTTATACCCGATTTCAAACATTAGAGTTAGAGAAGGAGTTCCATTTCAACAAATATTTATCAAGACGACGAAGGATCGAAGTGTCTCACGCTCTTGGACTAACTGAGAGACAAATAAAAATTTGGTTTCAGAACAGGAGAATGAAAGCGAAGAAAGACGGAAAATTATCTACTTCACCCGATCCATACAACATTGATGAGATGGGCGCTACAAAACTTGGAAATATTGAGTTTGTTGATACAAGACAACAAATGACTTCTATTCCCAATTATGTCAATTATCACATGAATAATGGACAAGGACTAAACGTAGGCCATGTACCTTCTGATATGTCTCACCAGCCAGTTATGCCCGCGGCTTACCGGGAAATGGTACAAAAAATGTGACCTTCAAATAACTAATAAAATCAACTTATAAAAATAATTAATTGAAAACAACTTAAAAACAACAAATATTATAACATAAAGGTTATTACTAATAAGTGACGAGTGAATTTTAAATACAGACTATTATATTGCAGAAAATATTTCCTATTAATTAAGAGTATGCATTGTCTTACATAACTCTATGTTGTAATATAAATCTTTTATTAATTTCTTGTAAGCATATCATAGTATAGAATTAGAAACTTTAAAACATTTTAGAACTAGGAGGTGTGTGATATAAACATGTACATAGATACTTCACGTAATTTTACTTAGTACATAAGATATAAAAAGAAATTTTCATTGTATCCAATGTAAATAACATGTAAAAGTCAAATGGTTCCTATTCATACATAAGATTGTAACATTTACAATAATTTTACTAGCATAAGTTTGATTATTTATCTATCTATTTTTGTACTTCTCTAGTCAATCACAGGGGCGCTAATATTAAAGAGGAGTTATTATTCCTAATTAAAACAATGTTTCTTTCAATTGTCATTACGTTTTCCGTGTTCATGTATCTAGTAGTAAGTATATTTTCCAACATTAGGTAAATACCTAACATACGCAAACTCCTTTAAATTCTAATTTATTGACACAAAATACTAATAAAACACTTGACTTAAAAACGAAACCAAATGTTCAAGACGTAAAACAATATTTAGTTTCAAACTATGTACAACAGTTTTGAATAATGCGAAATGTAAAGCGTTTTTACTAAGTGGATTTAAATATTAACAAAAAGTAACTAAAGGGATCTGTAACAACAGTTAAACAAAGGGCCTAAACAATGTTCGGAACCCTTTCATCGTATCATTACAAACACCCTTTAAACATCGCATCCGTGTTAGTTCAATGCACTTTAGGGATAATCTGTAAATGTGCGAATGCGGCTGTTGACGGCCATTTTGACATGTTTTGACTCGTTATTGAATTTTGCCTCGTAATCCTTTATCGGTTTGAGCTACCTGTATTTATGACAGATTGTTAAATCGGTTGGAACTGACATAACTGCGTAGATAAGATAAAGTTCCCTCACTACAGTTTTATAAATATTTGGGATAAGGAATGTAATTTAACCGTCTCTCCCTATAATAATTTTACCATCATAAGCTTAACAGTATGTTTTGATTGCAATTAATATAATCACGAACACAAATAAATTAAAATACATTTAATTTCTATAGTTTAGTTTCTATGCACTACAGCATATAATAAAATAGGCCAGAATTGAATGAAAAGTAAAAAAGAGTTTTAACTTGGTAGCTAGGGAGGCACATAATTAATAATATTATTTTTCTATACCATTTACTTTAAAGCGACCACTTCCTTAGCGATAAGGCCGTATCTTGATTACCTAAAACACATTGATTAAAATGGAGTATAAAAAATTAAACCACAATTGTATTCCTAAAAATCCCTTCCAAACACTAGAAAGAGTAAAACTGTTATATTATTTTTACACTCCACATAATTGAATGTACTAATTAAAACTGATGTTGATGTAGTAATTAAAACTGATATTACATAATACCGAAGTCTGCCTAATATGTTATAATTTCTATTCTAATTAATGTAATGGTTCAAATGTAAAGTAAGCCTTGGTCCTTGGTTTCGACTTGACACTCACTTTCACATGTCTATCGCTATGTAGCAAATACTTAAAACTCCTTTAGGGAGAAGGCTGAATTAGGCAGACTTCACAGAAAAATTACACTCACCCATTTCTTCACGATCTCACGTCCTCGTAAACAAGACATTTTGAACCGTACAGTTTTGAACATAAAAGACACTTGACATGTCATAGTGAAATGAAGGATTGAAATTATGGAGTACAACAAGTAACTCTACTATTGTGTTTTTCTCCTGGGACCAAATGTTTTGACTACTAGTGTAAGATTTGCTCAGTAATCTTATTAGCTACCTGAGTTTCACAAATTGTATGTTCATTTTACAAATTGTAAAGTAAATTACAATTTATGGTAGGTGACTATGGTAGTTCGGTTTTATAGAGGGATTTAACACTTAGGTACCTACTTAATGAGACACTAAATCAGGGTTGAAGCATATGATTTATAATTATGTTATAAATACATATTCTTGTCAACCCTTAACGTCATGTAGAAGTTAACTGATTTTAATTCATAGACACTTATTTAAAACTTAGATATTCATTTTTATTTAAAACTCAAAAAATAATTGATATTTAACTGTAATATGTTACTTCTGTTTTTTTCGTTAAATACAAGATTTCGGGTGTTTATTATTAATAACTTAACTTAATTTCTAAGTACAGCATCATTTTTAAAAACCGTTGGAAGTTAAAACAAAAAATAACCATACAATTAAAACACTATAAACAAGTTTCAGTATAATAATATGTAATCCCAACCCGCACCGATCCCGAACCCGCATATTCGTACCCAGCATTTGTATTATGAGCATAACCCACCAGGACAGGCCTATGTCCAGCAGTGGACTGCAATGGCTGATTATGAATGATGATAATAAGTAACAGTAAATGATATACATATAAAAAATATGCAGTGTAGCTGATGTTTTTCTGCATTGTTCCCCTCAAACTTGTTTTTAGTTTTTGCTGGTTATCGGATTTTTAAATGAATACTACTATGTGTACATTGTGTTATATTAGGTATATCACCAAGCTTAAATTAGTTTTTTTTCCATCTACAGATTAGTTGCAGTTGTTTTTAATGCTATAAACTAAGTTACAACGGTTTGCGAGTCAGCAGTAGAATCTGAGACTGGACAAAACTACTTACATTAGTTATTAAGTATTGATGCTTGTATACTAATTCTCCATGAAGAATCTAAGATTTACAGTGGCCACTTGTGGCTATTGCGGGTTTCTTTGCTACTCTCTTCAATTAAAGAAATAAACATGCATAATATTCAGAATCCCTGTCAGTAAACAAGTATCTCATTTATATGAAGACTTTGATTCTAAATAAAAGTAATGCAGTTTAACATTTTTACAGTATATTAATATAACATTTACTTCTATACTACAAATATACAACGCTTCTGAATAAAAATGAGTAATTTTAACCAAATGTTTTTAGCTAATCTTAGCTAACTTCATACCAAACGGACCCTACGTTAGAAAGTCGACCCTCTAGTATATTCAATAGAGAACAACAATAGAGGAACATGTAGAAAGAGAGAAAAATATACCAATATGTACGTTAGACAAGGATGACAAAACAGCCATCCCCAAAACGAGGGGTAAGTCTGCACTGCGCAAGCGTGGCCGACATTTAATAAAAATGGCTGCCCTGAATAGTCTGTATTTTGTTTATCTGCCAAGAAAACAGTGTTATTTTAACAATAAATGAAGATAAATTCAAGAATTTGGTAAAAATGAAATAAATGTATATCCACTCGGATATATTCATTGATATCGTAGTGGAAAAATAACTGTTAATATAAGGAAAACAGGAACCTGGTGAGAACATTCATTTTGTTTTTATACCTAGTTTCTTAAAAGTAACGACGTTAGTTATTTTTATACAATATTATGGATATTAACTATCATTAAGTAAAATAGCCATTTTTATCCTTCAATGTGGACCAACTTTAACTAATGAATCTTATACAAGTATATTTTTAAAATGCCAATTGTTATTGATCATTTTTATACGAAGTGTTGACATATACGATTAAAATGATACATCCACGTGGTGATACAAGTATGCGACTTCTTTAAGGGTGTGTGTGTAACTATGTAGGTAAAGTGATTCGTGTGTTAATTACCCCTTTGTGCTACATATATGTATGTGACAAGCGACATACATAAGTACCATGTAAGTAGGATGGCTGATGAGGGAGTCAGTATATGAAATTGCCCGTATATGAAGAGAGAGAGTTGAATGTAGATAAGGCACATGAGGCCTTTTGGATATTGGGCCTTATCTGCCCACCCATTAGGAAATCTAGCGTGATAATATAATAATACTACACTACGATAGGTTTTTATTTATTTGGGAAACAAACAATACGGTAGTACATTAATCTAACACACAGAAATTTTGTACATACATCAACAAAGTTTCCACTGCTCACTAATACAGATTAGGTTAGTGGTGCATCAATAATTTGGAGCAATGTTAGCTACACATTTTAGCTTATTTAAAACTTAAAACAAAATAAAATAAAACAAAATAAAACACAACAAAACAGAATAAGTATTCTCACTCGCTATCTTTTATCGCTTGCTTTATGGCCCTCTTATATTCTCCAATTTTTAAATAGAACAGATCGACGTTACAGAGGTGCTTGTTATAATATGAACATGATCTATGCAGAAAAGTATTACGAGTATATTTTCTTTTGGCAAGAGGAACAGAAAACAGGGATTTGCATCGCGAGTTGATTCGGGGGCATTTTAAAGTTATATGACTTAATAGAAAAGGTGATTCTATATAGTTATTTAAAATTTTATATAGGAACATTTGGTCCCTTTCAGCTCTTCTTTTTGTTAGTGATGTGGTTGGAGGTACAATTTTAAATCTATACTCTACATGTTTCAGGAATAATTTATAAATTTTATCCAATTTATTTATTTGTACTTTGTAGTGCGGGTTCCAGACGATTGAGCCGTACTCAAGTAGAGATCTAACATACGAGTTAAATAGGAGTAAAAGTGTTGAACTTAATTTAAAATCTCTACTGACTCTTAAAATAAAGCCAAGCATTCGGTAAGCCTTAGGTATGATATAATCTAGGTATTTATTGAAGTTTAACTTATTGTCCAACATTAAACCTAAGTCCTTTACCTCTGTTACACGGCTAATAGGTATATTATTAAATTTGTAGTCAAATTTTATATGGTTAGGGCTCCTAGAAAATGTTATAATGTTACATTTTCGAATATTAAGATGCAAGAAATTTTCTTCACAACAGTCTATAAATTTAACAAGGTCGTTTTGTAATTCTGTACAATCCATATCAGTTTTAACTTTTCTGAAAATTTTCATATCATCCTCATATAGTAATATATTTGAACTACTGAATGTAGGTAAAATGTCATTGATAAATAAATTAAATAAAAGAGGAGCCAGATGAGAGCCTTGAGGCAAGCCTGATGTAACGGATAAAAACGAGGAGTGGAAACCTTTCATATTCTATCATGAATATGACGTTCGATAATGTATCAGTCAACAACTTCGCACGTCACCACACATACCACGTATACAAAATGCATCTTCTTTCTCTTTCTATCACCGCAACAATTTCACTAGCATACGCGGTTATAGCTCATCCACTTTATCTACAAATATATTATCTCTATGAAAAAATCATACAATGATGTAACACTATGGGATTTAACAATTTTACATGTACCGTGTATTGTACACATAGATAGTATTGATGTTATTACAAATTCAATTCGGCTATATTTCTTCTGTTACAACGTCATTTGCATCATATAATTAATCTGTTCACTTGCGTGTTTAAGCGGACTGCAATTAGCCAACAAAACGCTGCTGTGGCGACATAATTCATGCAGCAAAATCTATTTACATCACTTTCAATATACACTTTTTTTAAATTACACTGATATTTTCCATTTAAGTCGCAAACGCAGCTGATATTTATAGTACAGAATTTTACAAAGCTATTGTATTAATATCGTTTATTATTGTATGATTAAATTAATTCTGGGTATGTTATTTTTGATCGTAAACTAGCAATAAACAGAGATGAAGCTCCTCCATACTTGGTAATAACTAAAGACTAATGATAAATAAATATCTAAAGACTTCTCCACACCTACACAGGAACGTCTGATCACAAACTTGGCAGAGTCTGTGCTATGGTAAGCGGACAGGTGATAAACTACATAGCAAAAAATATGTACTTATATAACGTAAAATTAGGCCCGTAATCCCCGAAGAGATAGGCAGAGGAGTGTAGTACACTCCTACATTTCAACAAATTACGTTGACGTCCCACTATGGAATACTTTACTTACGTAGGAATTTATATAAATACTTTTTGTAAACCAAACATATACTTGTGTGCATCACTCACACACACCACGCACACACGCACACACACACACGCGCGCATTACAAAATATCTAAAAGCATAGCCTTACCGGAGAGGAGCAGCAGCGCGATGTCGTTGTAAAAGCCGACCCTGGAGAACTGCTCGTGCGCCCGCACGGCCAGCACGCGCAGCGTGGCGGGCCGCGACGGCTCGTCGTCGCGCGCCAGGTCCACGTCCCCCACGCGCACGCTGAACTGACGCGCGGGGAAACTGGAACAAACGGTAAGCAGACTGCTGGAGTACATCCAGTATACACTAGTTACGTTATATCCTCCAGCCTATCAGATATCCAGACTCCGCGCTAGTACTGGCCATTAACTTAAATGTCTTGAGAATATTGTATTAGTCTATGAGGAAAACACTGGCTGATGAGACTAATGACAGCTATTAATACGCTTCGAGTAGACTGCGATGCCCAACCCACATGCCTAGCGTGGGCATTATAGTCATAACCCGGAGGGGAAGCTTATGTCCAGTAGTGGACTGGAATAGGATGATGATAACGATGACGTGTAGATTGTCCGTTGGCATGAAAATAAGGGAACTGCTTTTAACAAATGTTTACAAACACCATTAATATCTAGACTCAAACCTTTACAGAGTTCATTTTAGCTATGAACAGAATCACAAATAGTTAAATTATATATTAACCATGTTTCTTTTCCTTCAGCCAACTAAAATAGCAGAACACCCATATCTTACAGAAGAAGTACAAGAGTAACAGAGACCTGAAAGTGACGTTCTCGCAAAAGATGTTTTTATGTAAATCCAAGAAAAATACTTCACGCTGTGGTCATTTAAAGATGTATTGCTTATAATATAAAATAGATTGAAACACTTAACTTCGAGATCTTATAAATCTAGAACAGTTAAAGAATAGACTTTGTATTACCGTTATAATAGATGTGGAGGTGTTGATGCCAGGATCAACAATTGGACAGGATTCTAGCAACTGTTCTTACGACAGCGAATAAAGCTTTCCCTCTCTCTTTCTCTCTCCTTCCCCTCTCTCTTTCTTTCTCTCTCTGTCTTTTCTCTTTCCACTTACGGTCTTTGCTTAGAGTCCCTGGTGCAGTGGGCAGCCGTGAGCACATGTCGCTTCCCAATGAGCGTGCCGCCGCACCAGAACTCGCGCCGCTTGCTGCCGTGCAGGTAGATCGCTGCCATCCACGGCCACGCGCCCGGCTTCGACTCGGTGCCGCCCACTATGCGACCACCCTCGTCTTCCCGCTGGCCACAGTCTGCAAAATCATAGACAATATGAGTCAACAAACTATAGCTGTAGAGAAAAGTTACACGAGTTTAAGCTAAGTATACGGTTACGAATTGCAAAATTCATGTTATTATTATAGTGTCAGGCTAGATCCTTTACGGGGTTCGCAGAGGGCACAGACTGTAAATATCTCTATAGCCATAAATCAATGGTCTTCTTTCAATTTCAAAGCGAACTTCCATTACCTTTGATATAATCCAATTTCCTTACCATTCTCATCTACGATGTTGGAATAATTTGCGATGATTGGTGGTGGCAATGTGTAAAACGTGGTAGTTCTTGGAGTGGTGGCAACCGTCAGTGTCGTTGTGATTGGCCTGGTGGTCGTTGGTGGCGGCGTGGGTCTGGGCTTCTTAGTCGTTAGGACTTGAATTGCAGAAGGCTTTTTCGTCGTCGGCCTTGGAACTGGACGCAGCGTGGTGACAGGCACCAGGTAAGTCGGTTTGCTTGTCGTCGCCACAACTGGCTTTTCGACAGCTTGTGTCGCCGGCACGATCAGGTCCCGCGGGCAGCACACGCCGGGCACGAACAGATCTTTAAAACACAACGACTCCCGGAGATTCACCAAGTTCAAGAGCAACTGAGGACAATTGCTCAAATCCTCGCACAGCCCGTCCTCGCCCTCCGGTGTCGTGCACGATCTCGCATTGCTTTGTTGACCCAGCTCCCCCGTTGCTATTTTGGTTATTGGCGCGTCTGGTAACACTTTTGGCAGCGCTTGTTTGACTATCGGCGCAATTTTGTCCGTCACGTTCCGGCCTAAAACGTTTTTGCTGATCGTGTACAGAGCTTGCGGGAGTTGTTGTAAATTCGGATCCGTTTCGCGTCTATCGTTCTCATTGACCATATCGACTAGGTAGTGTCCGACAGTGTTGATGGCGCCTAAAGTTTCAGATATCCTCGTGAACGCCGACTCTGACAACAGCCTCCCGTCATTACGCGTTTCGGAATTGACTAAGTCCACAGATGCTCTGCTTTCATAGCTTTGTGGGTAGGATTGGAAATTGTTGAGTCCCGGCTGCTGAAACGGATTTTGATTGTATGTCGCCGGGTAGTTGTCGTACTGCCCATTATAATACTGATAGTTTTGGTTCGAATCAGGAGATCTCTTTCTTAGTGTCGACGACTGATGCCAAAGGGGGCTGTTTCTCTGCGTATACGAATATCCTGTATCACCTCTCGTCGCAACAAATGTGACTGTGAAATTGGAATAGCAATTAGAACAATGTTGAGACTTTTTATAAAATAAATAGGTAATTAAAACATTGATGCGTACCTACCCGGGTGGCGGATATGTTGGTGGCATTGTACAATCGTGGCCAATATAACGGAATCTATAACAAAGAAACATCTTTCATTCTTGACGTTTATCTTTCATTCTTGTCGTAGAATATAGTTCATTTTTAAACTGCCATATTTCTGTCCACATTATTTTAATAATAAAATCCGAAATCAATTGACTTTACCCCGAAATTATACAGAAAGACATTGATTTTCTTGCGATAAACAATTACTTTAAGCTAAATACAGGAGCCCACAAAAATGTTCCCACAAATGTGCTTTCTAGAAAATAAAAAAAAATGAGATTCAAACAGTACTTTCCCGGAAAATTGTCTATGCTTCAAAGTTAGTTATTGGAAATTGTTGATTTTTTAAAGAGGAACGCACGTATTTAATTATCGTGGGACTAAACAATTTGAACATTTCCAAATCATTCACTACAAAGGAATATTTGAAGCATAAATAATAGAGGCATGAAATTTTCTCTTCTTAATGAGAAGTGCACCTAAAATCGAGCGGCAAATTGAAAAGAAAATTGTTGCTTTGTATAAATCTTATTATAAGTTCTCGGAAGTCTTGAGTGATTTGCTCTGAAATCCCAAAGAGATATTTATCTAAGTACTTGTATTACTGCTAAAGAGTACCGAATATAGGCGAAGTTTTAAAAAGTTCTCTGAAAGGCGATGGTGCTTCCATCTGGAGTTGAGAACTAGGCCATTGTGTTGCCGTCTGCTCCATAGCAATGGCGTCGCTACCCACATCAAAGATCCAAAGAGATACCCACCAGGATTTGAACCCAGAGCGCATAGAGTGGGAGAGAGAGATATAAACCACTAAGCTGTCAAGTTATTATATTTTATTAAAATGACCTCCTATATCTCTCCAAAATATAAAAGTAATGACTAATAATCAAGTTGAATATTCGACAAGTTGAATATCTTAGCGTAAAACGTCGTTAAATTTCTGTAAATGGAAAAAAAAGAAATTACCAGTATGTTCTAAAATACCGCGGATAAGGCAGAGGTACCTAAGCAAAGTCACAAAATTGATCGGGCGTTTAGTTTGTTGTACGATATATTATTATTCCTTATTTAAATAGATCGTGTGAACGTGGCGTAATTTTAATTAAATTTGTACATAGATATTTAGTGGTAAAGAAACATTGAAGCAATAAGGAAGCGGTTATAAGGCGATATACGAGTAGATGGACTTGTTGGACAACTGTGTAGTGATTATGGCCGCAAGATAATAGACATGTTACGGGTTCGATTCCCATGCGGCATATATTCTTATGTTTATTCTGCATCTGCAGGTAAAATTATAGATAAATTTAAATATCTTTTTTTATTTGGATGTACGAGTATGTATTATATTGTGTGTATATCTCACCAAATGTTTGGTTGAAACTAGATGGCTTCTTATGAGTGGTATTAAAATATTACAATTAAATTAAAATTTTTGTCAAACAATCATAAGTGAAGTTGCTTTAAGTCAAAAATTATTCCTGTTCATTATATCTGTCATAAATATATTTTGTCGCTGACGGGTTTTATGATTACTCGCTGTTGGTAAGAGACTAGTATGTTCGAATCCGGTTTAAATCAGAAATTGGCGCGAATCGATTTTGGTTCTTCTTTAATGTAAATGTTGTAATCCGTTAGGTAACTGCCTTGTTGTGTTTTACGTTGAATAAAATCGGACACTTATTACTTGTTAACTGTTAGGTGATATATTACGATGGATATCGTAATGCTTCGTGATTAAAACAATTTTCAACTTTACAAAACAGCTGTAAATAAAATAATTAATAAATAAGCAGAAACTTAGTGCAATTTATTTCACTTTTAATGTCCGTCTTGGTAAAATATTCAGATTGCCTATGGTAGTTTTTTAAGTAGAAAACAAGATGGCGGCGCCGGTCGAGCACCGAGCACGCAGTAACTCAAATAAAAGCGTATTGTTACGCAACTCGCGGCACGTTGTGCGTACGCTTTCTCGTGCACAATGCTCGCGGATGGCCATCTCACGTCGCTCTTTACATCACTTTTATATACATTCGCCAAATATGTCGCTGGTAAATTTTTAACGTATACATTCAAATTAATTACTCTATGATTTCCACAATAGAACAACATGATATTACATTACGCTTGTATTTTCCTGAAAGTGTAGGCTGAATAACGTACTTAGTACTCGCACTTTTCACCAGTTATGTTATTCACCATATAGAATGGTTGATCAGTCTATTGTCATACACCAGTCACAAATGTAGTTTCTAAGGAATACTATTAGGAATTCCTAGTTAGTAAAACCCGATAGAACTAAATTCGGTGATCGAAGAACGCAGGACCTCTTTATGAACAGTTGCGCTTGTAACCGCTCAGCTAACGAGACAGGATAATCAGTAGTCTCGACTAATCGTGACCGAAACAGGTCGAGATTGAACAGAATATTGGAATGAAAATATATTACAGTCAACCCTTTATCCGGTTTGCCAAGCTCACAAAAATATTTTCCATTTACTAAATGTAGGACACGATTATGATAAAAGTATGCAAAAATTATTAATTTATGTGTATAAATTACACAGCTGGATTGTTTTCAAGTAAGCGTTCGACATTTTCATCATAACGTAAATAGGAAATTATTTTAGCTCACATTTTATAATAAGAGATATCTAGAGATACCATGTATTGCTGCCGCTGGATAAATAAATGGAAATACTTTATGTCATATATTACATAGAAAGTCAAACTTGCTGTTTAGTAAGATGATACAAGCGTTGTACTTATAACTTCGCCGCGTAACCTTATGTAGAATAACTTTTTGTCTCATGTATATCTAGAATTAGATTATAAGACTAAAGGAACACATTAGATGTCTGTGTTAGGAGATAATTGTGATCGTAGTAGTCTAATTTGTGAACGCAACATTAACTGCCAATTATGTCAATGTGCAGTCTAGAAAACATTGTTTTGTCAATGGTCTCATTTGAATTAGGAATTTCAAAGAATAATTGTTTTTTTGTAATGTGTTTTTCAATGTATTCATTTACCAAGTTTACTCAAAATCAATATTGTATTTCTATTATTCCTACGCAATATTGTAATTTATGACATAAACCATTCACTAACGAACAGATTTGAAGAATTTTATGCTTTGGGCCATCGTCTTAAAATCTAAGTTTGCTTGACAATGTCCGTACATGCTTTCGGGGTTACTACATACTAGGTATTTATTATTAACTAAATTATACCTGTAGTATATAAAATTCACGGCTTGTGTTAAGAGTAATTAAGTTTAGTACAGATCAAAGTTCTCGTTTAAAAAGATGTTGAATAGAAAATATTTTCACACAAGAACGTGGTGTAGAGGGTTGAAATCTTATCAACAATCAATAACAGACAAGACACTAACACGGTATCGAATCTAAAATTATTTCCAAAAGATGTGTTGCGCTACAGAACAAATATTTGTCCCATATGGGAATCGCGCTTACGGCTCCTGACACAGCAGTCAATCAGCTCAAGCCACTAAACCACAGGGGCATTGGAATATAATCATTAAGGTAAGCATTAGTTCAATACGTTCAGTCCTCACGTGTCGTATGTAGGTGAAGTTGAGTAACTGTAGCGAGGCGTATTTCCCCGCTGCTGTTCAAGTTGTGAAATCTACTTATATTGTTATGTTACGTGCTACCTAATTGCGGTGTTGTCAGCAATCACGGAACTCCCCAAAGGGTGGGAGATTATCTGCTTGTGTTATTTATATGATGTGCATTTCAAGTTGTGTTGCCAGCTTGTGACATTTTTGAATCATAATCATTTCCGGCCGTTTAAAATTACAGAATTAATAAATAATTCCATTATTTAGTATATATCTCTCACATTTCTCTTACAAAAACATTTACCGACATAAAAGAAAAATTTAAAATGAAATTAATCGGTTCTAAAATTGTGTGACTGTGTTTAAAATGCGAATCTTTTATCTGAATGTATTCAGATGTACATTTGTTAATGGGATCAAATTTCTAAATGTCTGCTATTCAAGTTTATTACTCTTTTATTATGTATCAATACTTGTGGTAAAAAAAGTAACGATTACTTTGTAGTAATTTTTATTGTTAAAACATAACATCACGCCTGTAATCCCTGTAATCAGTCTTGAGGTGTTGCAAATGTCCATAGGCGACGGTGACCACTTACCATCAGGTGGCCCGTCTGCTTGTTTGTCAATAATTTAACACACAAATATAATGTCCTGGAAGGTAATTGAACCCGCACCCACCGCTCGTGTCGTAAGAGGCGACTGAATCCGGCGCTGGCCGATCGCGGTATGACGTGGCCTGCCCAGGCGCAGCTACATGCGCTAGTCGCTTGTGGGCTGCAACGTAGACGGTGCGAGAAGTTGTGTTCTGCGATCCTCAATCCGCATGCCCACAGTGGGAATTATGGGCATAACTCCTTAGAGGAGGCCATGTCCAGCAGTGGACGTAAGGCAGGTTGTTTCAACTCCACTCGGTGGACGCGCACACGTTCACACTGGAGCTAATTAGCGAACCTTCATCATCCTAAGTAATCTATATATTAATACGTGATACAAAAACTTTGGACCCCTTTTTACGAAAATTGCGCGGACGCAGGAGCATAAAATT
>DWDU01000708.1:0-17252 GCA_018245575.1 Jemadia suekentonmiller | reverse complement strand
CGGCTAACATGCGGGTAAATTATAGAAGTATAGTAAACATAAATGTAATATCACGCCTATAATCCCTGAAGAGTTATCTGATGCAGTCTGCCAGCGCCGGGTTTAGTCGGCTCTTACGACACCCTGTATCCCGGCATGGGGTCGGGGAATGTACTCCATCCCCACACGTTCGTGTCGTGTTCGTGTCGTGTTCGTGTCGTTGTTGTTCAACAACGCTTAATATCATTAAATACTTCCTACTCAGCGGAATAATTTAAGGCCTTAACAAATAAGATTAGAACAAGCTTGTGATAAAAGATTCTTACCTTCTTCAAATCGCCCTTGTAGGTAAATTGGTTTAAATTAAACACTGTTTTCAGTTTTCACGCTGTTGCCGCCTGAAAAACTAATAAATTATCCTAAATTTATGGATCTAGTTTATCATTATGATAAGTAATATCAAATTTATACAAATTTTGCGAGATTAAATTAACAATTTATTATATATCTTATCTATAACATGTTAAAAAAATCTGCTTGTGTAAGATTTGATTAGTTATTGTAGTAAAAGTATAGTGCGTTTGATTCTCTCCCTCCGCGTGATGAAGATATTAGAGTATATTTAATTATCCGGTTAGAGTGGTATAAAAGTGACGTTTTGGCTGCTCGAAGTGTTTAAACTGGCTTGGATTCAGGGCAGTACTTTAATAAAAGATATAATTGCTGCCTAAAGATTTGAGAGATATCTTACTTAACTGAATATACTGACGTTTGCGATAAAGGTACAAAAGACAGAAAAAAAAATATTTTCTCTTTAAAACTTTCGTTTCTGTGACAATTTTAAAATGTCCTATGATATTTATCTATTTTTAAAGGTAGTAGTTGTATTTTTGTAAATTTATCACAAATATATTTTATATGAACACGTCCTCCAGTGCAGTGGTAAAAAGTTTCGGAGATATAACATCCCCTTGCCGGACGCCTCGCTGCAACTGGATGGGATTCGAGCTTCTGTCGTGTAATCGGACTGTCATAGTTGCGGCATTGTAAACACTCCTCAACACCTCGATGTACCGACAGTCGATCTGGCATCGCTGAAGAGACTGTAGCACCGCCCAGGTCTCGATGGAATCAAAGGCTTTCTCATAGTCCACATAGGCAACACACAGCGGCAGAATACCTCCTCTATCATATAACGTACGTGTACCTTTGACACAATGTAACATGTTAATTTGACACTTATGCAAAGTACTACACGACGAGCTTCCAAGACGGTGTATAAGAACTAGTAGAAAGTTTCTTAAAAATATAACTCGTATGTGGAATGTGGGTTAAGCTGCTACCTCAGTGGAAGCCGTATTGATCTATTGCAGACTATTTATGTTATTTTCACATGTATAAAGAACGTTTGTTTCCTAAATAAATTATGGTATACGCTTTTCACGAACCACGGAAAAACAAAAGTTTTTGAATACCGTAACAATATAAGCTGTGAATGAACCGAATTATTTATTTATATTATATTTGTATATACGAGTACTTTACGCACTTTTATACCCAATTTGATATTTGAATGAACCACAAAAATAAACGACACAAACAAATATAAAGCGAGGATCATTCAGAAGACAAACAGCGCACGGTTGGTCTAAAAATAGAAACGTTTTCATTTTCCGAAACTATTTTTGGCTTCTCAAGTTCATATTTTTGTTTGGACCTCGCTTTTGTCCTTCGTTTGGGCCCACGTGGACCCTTTTCAAGTGAACAAATGAAACATGAAATGAATAAATACTAAGTTTAATCTTCACAGAAACAAATACTGAAAATGAATCCGGGTGAGAAGTAACAACACTGGTAAAGTTTAACCTTCAAACAGGTTTCGTAAAATAAAACTTCTATTGTTTCTGTAAACCTTTAAAGAAATTGCTAAACTTTCTTTAATTACTAGTTAATATGACTAAAATAACTTAAATAATTCGTTTGGGGTAATTGAGGCAATTTATAATTGTTCTCGAAGCTCACGGTTATAATTCTATTCCGAGTAAACAATTCTTTTTACATCGCGTGCAACATTATTGCCTGTCCATTAAGCGGATCACGACCCTTTGAGATAATAATAATAATTTTGTAAATGCTTCATGAAATGAGCCCTGAAAATAAATTTCAAAGTTACTTGGAAACAGAAGCGTAATCAATTTAGATATACGAATCCCAAAAGTATGGCACTCCATGGTGATTTATTTCCGTTCCTTTACTACAAAAGATACGCTACCCCGTTTATGGTCCCATATTTTATTAAAACGTAAATAATAACCCCCAAGGTTAAAAAGGGTTATATTTATGATGACACGTTACAATCTGAATGTTTCAGCTATTTTTCATAAATTACATTGTAAGGTTCCGCCATTTATTGTTTTATTTCAACAATAACAATGTACATGGGAAGCTTAATATTAATTTCGCAGAACGGTTTTCAGTTGCAAGAGACATCGAACTTTTAATTCTCATAGTTTAAATATTATGTGTGGGCTTAATTCACGACCGCCTACACGACCTCGCAGCAATTGAAGGGAGTCGGGCACTAGTCGGACCGAAAAAACATACGCAAGTTAATCCGAAAAGTATATAATCACGTAAAGTGTTTAAATACTCACGAAAAGTGTTTAAATACTCACGAAACATATAAGACATTATTACTGAAAATTAGTAAATTCTACATATATTCAAATTCAAATAGCATTTACTTAAAATTGGTTCATTAGTATACTTTTTGTATGTCAGAATGAACCAACCGCCGCTTCGGACAATGCCTCGCTATGAAGAAGAAGCGGCGAAAGAAACTCCATTGATGTGCTTCTGCATCTTTTAAAATAAGCACATATGTTACAATATAAATTAATTTGTTGTGGAGCTGTAGTTACGTGGATTATACGTGTAAAGCGTAGTGTATGGAACGATTGGAAGATGTATTGAACAACTAGAGGATACTTTTTATTTGTGCTTAGGTCACATTCAATGTCAAATATTAACACTGCATAATAATATTGCGAAATAGCAAGGGCTACGCAGCTCGGCCGCTGTATTAATATATTAATATAAATGAAATAAATTAAATACGTTTTCATTATATTGTTATTAATCTATTCTTACTTAGTGTTGCCCATTGTATCCCACTGATGACATTTTTATAACATTTTAGAGATCTTGTTAAAAAAAATATTGTTCATTAAAAAGGCACCAGTTATAATTAAAAATTAGCCACGTGTGCATATTGAACTTTGTGCGGATTAGTTATATCTTCCAATAATTATTATAATTATTATTACTGATTATATCGAATTAAGATATACTACTAGAATTTGTATCCGTCAAAGTACACAATATTAAAATGTGTACACTGTTGTAATGTTAGTAAAGTTTCGTGATTCGCAGAAGTTTAGAGCAAAAACATTCACACGCTACTTATATCAACGATGAATATCTAAAAACAAGTTACGGTGTACCTAATCTAAACTTTTGTTAATTATTATGTTTTACATGATCAATGTTTTTTTATGCAATATTGTCTGATGTTATGAAATGATAGCAAATACTTGCATGAATATTTGTTATTTATTTTGCGTTTTAAAACATATGAAAATGCTGATTTTTTTAATGGGAATCCTTCAGGTTATTATAAGAACATGAGCGGATGCGGTATTAGCAGTAAAACAGTAAAAGTAAAATGAATGACGGGGAGATAAATAGGAGTAACAATGTCAGCAACAAAACACATATTCGTAGTTCAGCAAGTTTAAGTTTTCTCTTACACAATATGAAATTATGGACCTAGGTTATGTATGGAATAAATTATGGAATAAAATATAGAACAAAGTATGAAATCTCCTTGCTTATGAAACATTACAACATGGCAATATACAATAACGTAAGCGTAACATCACGCGTATTATCTCCGAAGAGGTAGGCAGAGGAGTGTACACTCCCACGTTTCACCAGTTACGTTTACGACCCACTATGGAAATGTGGTGAGCTTATTGCCATGCACTGGGGACATATCCACACTCCGAGCCACTATTAGAAAATCTAAATTAGAAAAATTCTATAGTGCCCTACCCGGAAATCGAACCCAGGACCTCTTGATCGGCAGTCGGGCTTGCAATCAACACGACCAACGAGGCAGTCAAAATATACAATAAAGATGAAAAATATGAAAACGATTTGATATAAAAATCAAACTTAGTGTAGCATTAGACGCTCTCGTGCTGCGTATTACAATATTGACCACTGACTGTCAAGTTCAGACCACTAATCAAATTAACAAGCATTAATGAAAATAATTATTTTAACCCTACGGGAAACCAAATGTCAATAACGTTCGATTCAATATATTTCTGATTAATGTTAGCTTGAATAGAAAGGAAACCCCATTGGTATCAATTTAATAATTCTATCAGAAATAAGTTTTGTATTTGAAGACATCATTGCTCAAACATTTAGCATAATAAATAGAATGTGCAAGAATAAAGCCTGTCAGCTCCATTTTAATATAGGCTTATGTTATATTCATTTTATTTCAATTTGGGATAAAATGACAAAGAAGGAAAGTACATCAAGCAACTTAGGCCCACGCAACCACAAATTGAAACTTGTTTATATTCTTTTGTAATTCAGAATCGTAAAGCTGTCATGGGAATTGAAATAAACAGTATTAATAGCGGAGCTTGCGGCATCTAGTGTGACAAGATGAAACCATTTTACACTCCTATATCAAGTTTTAATGAGCACGTAGCGGTCTCCTGCGAGCTCGAAACCTGCAGCTCAACTCAACTTACTAGACCGGAGCTGTCTAGGGACTCGTTGGACGCCTTCTAATATTATCTAAAGCTTTTTTAAGACCTCATATTACATAGTATGCGTACTATATATAATTATTTTAACCTCCTTATTATTGCTTTTTTAGCATACCTTGTTATTTTTTATACGACTGCACTTGTAAGCACGATTGCCAATCGAGAGGATCATGAGAGGTTTAAATCCCGGGTGGGGCACTATTGTTATTTTCTAACTTAGACTTCCTAGTATTGACTCAGAATGTGCCCGGTATATGGCAGTAGGTTCACCACCTATTCCTTAGTGGGACTTAAAAGGAACTGGTGAAACGAGGGAGTGTACTACACTCCCTGAGCCTACCTCTTCGAGGATTACAGGCGTGAAATTATGTACGTGTTATAATGCGATACAAAATCAGAGCGAATGCGACTACCTAAAATTACTATATTTTGTTACATCATTTATGTCGCTGGAAGTAGGTGGCTAGCGAGAACAAGAATCATTTGGACCAAATTGATCAGATACTGACTGGTAGGTGAGTTAGGGGAGCACAACACCGAAGTGATTGTGTGAGCGGAGTGATGTTTGTAGAAGAAGCATGGCAGGTCTGTAAGAATAGAATGATGAGGCACTCGTTGATGTCGGTGCTAGCAGGCGTGATGCGGTGGTGTTAGGTCTGTAGGTTGTGTCTGCGAGCCGCATGCAAGCAAAACATGCGAGTAAGTGTCGGGCGGTCACAATAGAATTCCTCTGTATCCTAATAATATAGAAAGAAAAATATACGGCGATCATGAAGCAAGGCGCTCGGGGAAAGTTCTCGAGCTATATTTAGAGCAAAGTTTATTAGGATTAAGAATAAATATGTGACTGTGGAGATTGGTAAGTGTGGCACGTACGGGGCGCGTACGTGATGGGTCGCTGCTCAGTGGCGGGCGTGTTGTTGCGTGCCCATAACTTTAGGGCAGTACTACTCCGGAACGAACGTCGCGCGCCCGGCGCCGCGACACACACTGCTCCCCGAGGGATTCTCACTAATCCGGATAGTCTGCCTCATTCCATTTCTCATTTAGGCGTCATCAAATGCAAACAACGATGGTCCCTAGTGGTCTTCGTGTATGCATTAAACTTCATTGTACATATACACAATTAATATTGTCTGGTCTGTTTCTCATAGAGATAGGCAGAGATTAAAAATTTCCACTTGTTACGCTCCCACCCGCTCGGCTGTTACGGGAACTTTTAACCCCGATCTTCTTTTAGGACTTCATGAATTAAAAGAAAAAAGATAAAGTGTAAACTTCAGTTCACTTTCGTAAAGAAAATCTCATGTCAGCTTAAAGTCATGCTTATTATGTTGTAACTATGAATGTTTTCCTTGTCTTGGTAATTATGTGAATTAATTAATCTTCTACGGCACTAATAAGTGATATGAGTATATTATGAGGTAAATACAGATCCTTGTAAGGTGGCACATCTGAATAATGCGCGATTAGCAGCGACCTGTCTTCGACGTCGGCCTGCCGGCGACACGATTTATAAATGATATAGAAGTTCTATTTCATAGCCACTGATGTCGGAGCCGTGTCGCTGAATGAAAAGTGCATGCGATAAAATCTCTTTCGCTGCAGAGTAGACAATGGATTCGTTATCGTTTCAATCAAAGAACAGATCTGAGCGGCATTTTATTTTCATATCTCCCTTTGTTTTACGCTCGCTAGGCTTCGGCGTTATCGCTGCGCCGTCGACAGCGCCGTCGGACGTATGTCATAACGCGTCTATTGTTTATATTAATAGTAGTTTAAAAGTAAAGTACACGTTTCTATGGATGAAGTGTAAGCACATGTTGTCTACCTGAAAATTCTACCCAAAAAAGAAATTTATTTCCCGCAAGTAAATTAGTTTTTAATATATTTATATTTTTTCTTTATCTGTTTCGCTACGCCGTTAAATTCGAATTCTTTTTAATTTCCTTTGTGTGTTGTATACGACGTTGGATCGTTCGCCCATGAGATATTTTAAAGAGATAACGTTGCCGGTCTTCTAAATAAAGTTAATATATTTTTCATTATATTCATGTATAATTATAATATTAAAGATATATCTAACATAATTTTTGTGCTATTGATCAAAAAAAATATTCGCAATTACTGAAAACTGAAAGAACTTTAGAAATTTAGGGCAACAATGAATTAAGGATTTGTTACATTATTTCCTTCTTACACGAAAACTTATGGGACATTTAAGTTTTTCTTACGTACAATAATTTATTTACAGTATAGTTACATCGCTTTAATACCACTCAACCACTCACCATACGCAACATCATGCATGTACTCCCCGAATATGTAACCAGAGGCATGTAGGACACTCCGATGATTCACCAGTTACATTTACATTCACGTGTGAATGTAACCAATATAATAGATTCCACACATTACGAAAAATTACCATTTTCAATAATCTATTCTCAAAAGTATATTGAGGTAATTTTAGCTGCTGCCATCTACGTGTTATAGTGGAGCACGGATTAGTGGTCACCTCACGTCGGGACGGTTTAAGCCTCCCTGAATCTAACTAAGGGATCACTGGATGACTTAAATTACGACGCGAGCAACACCACACGGCACAAACGTCATTTGTGAACATAACATTTGAGACAAATTACTGAATCAAACATAGTTCAAACCGGCTCAATTCTGCGAATCTCTCGTCAATTACGTAACAGTATTATTAAAATGTCCCACGTCGTACAAGCTCATTAAATGTTCAGGTCTGACGGTACTAATACGTAATTTAACATATAATGAGCGCAGCCGTCGCTCGTGTAAATAAACACTCCCATGACGTCAACAGCGTGATCATAGACAACAGTTATGATATTTTTAATTTCTGAACTATAATTTGAATATGTTTAACTTGATATTTAATTCGGACAGGCATCACTTAAGTAGCCATTACAAATATTGGTTTACATTTTTTCGTTTTTACTTACTTTAAGCATTTTTCAAGTAAAATATATATTTTTAGTAAGGAAACGAAAGCAAAAACATATTAAAACGTCACTGAGGAATGTAAAGTTCAACACGAACATCGTTAAAGTCTAATTATGAAAAATAAAAAGTGAAAATAATTTGTAAAAGTTTGATCGTTTTAATAGTTCTCTGATCTTTCCAGCGTCAGACTGGAATGCGAACACGAAGTGATTAGAGTTGCGACTCAGGTGTGTGTGAGTAGCCTATCCCGGTTCAATTTTCGATTGTCATAGTGGCAGACAGTAATACGCAACGTCCGGTGCGCTCGGATGAGTCTCGTAGAGTCACTGAATTTTGATTAACTGATGCATAGCGTATATCACATAGTACCGATCATTTCATATTCACGTCAGCTGCTAGTGCCCCAGTTCGCACGTTGAATCATTAAGCAATTAGACGACATTTACGTAATCAGTGCGGTGTGAAGCTTTATGACTGCTAACATGTTTGTGAGCAATGCAATTTACATTCTATTAAATTGCAATATTCCTTTTCAGCGACCTGCTATGATGATGCTCGTGTTAATTCAGCATAATAACTAGATCACTACATCATTTTTATCATTTAATTGACTGCCTCCTTCTTCGAGTAGTTGCATGGTCCTATGTTCGATTTCCGGATGGGGTGCTATCGGGACTAGAATACGAGCTACGGTATCTCCTGTCTGTCGTAAGAGGCGACTAAAAGAAGGTTTCCGGGGTTGCGAGCGGCTAGAGTGGGAGCTCGAACCGCTCATTCAGCGATCTTGCGTAGGACGACGATATGTGTGGCCGCATACTGTCGTGAAAACCGGAGGGCGTGGGACGAGGCAATGTTGTCTCTCCCAGAAGAAGAGCCCGCAGGTGAGTCGCGCTTGAAGGGCACCGGTGCGTTCTGTCGGAGATCAGGGAGTCCTATTAGCGCTGAGGAAGGCCACCGAGGCGGTTTTAGCGCTATCGGGTTTATCAAAAGTTCTATCAGTAGCCGGCAGTAGCTGGCAGTAGATGACATTAAGCTCACCACCTACTCCACAACGGAACGTATAACATGACTATTAACAAGTAGGAGTATACTACAGTTGTCTGCCTACCCGTTCGAGAAATACAGGCGTGAATATCACGTGTTTTGTTACGTTATTAGATTTAATCTCGAATACCATTGCTAGGGTGTTATTACCAGTTTTTCATCTTTGTCACATAGAAATATTTAAAATGCATACAGTAATTATTATTATCATTCTTATTGATAACGAAAAACGCTCAGAGTCTAAACATAGCCTTGAATATGGACGTAAGTTGTTCGTCTTCCAATCGTTTATCAGATACATTTTGGAGAGTGCGCACGAGAGCTCCATAATCTGAGTCCACCTGCTCCGTTCTACCATGGCACGACTAGGCGTACGGCCGGGTACCATCTCATAGACACTCCTCTGTATAGAACCAACCGGTTTGCTACATCGTTACTGCTACAGATTGCAAAACAGTGGAATGCCTTGCCTTGGCTTCCATTTTGCCCCATTCGTATAAGCAGGAATTATGAACAGGAGCTTTCCAAGCAAGTGGCTTTTCATTAGGTGGGTATAACAGTCAAAGACAAACCTATTGCTAAATTAAAAACACAGCCAGAGCAAATAATATTGTTGTTTAAGAACTAATAATAATAAGAAAATTGAAAGTGTAACATGGTGCGGTGACTATTTCTCGACAGAATTTTCGTAAAGCAGTTTAAATCAATTGATTTTTCTATCATCTGATTATTCTATTTATTCACTTCTATTTTTATAAATACGAACAGGAAGGAGTGAAAGCTTGGAACGTGTTTTACTGTTTTTTTCCGAATAAAAAGTTGCACAATTGCACGAAATACGGAATATTTAGGTCAAAATTGTCTCATACGTTAGCTAAATCAATGTGAATTCCATATCTGTATTCATATTCCGTATTTATATCTATATTCGTGTAACTGACTTGTTTTAGAAGTATAAATGTCAAAGACCTGTCTGCAGTTTGTTTGAAATATTGACTTACCTATCTGCGGAACATCGTAAGGTCGTCCGGAGCGCGAGGCGCGCAGCATCATTTGGCTAGCCATCTGCGAGGGTATATGAGGCGCTCGCTTATTGTTTCTCATGCGTCGCCGTTCCTTGTGCATGGGAGACGGGGCCTGGTGCGGCTCGTACGCTCTCTCCGCGTCGACCTGCGCTGCGTCCGGCTCGAACAGTTCGTGCAGCGGGCGCGAGCGCAGCTGCACCTCGCGGCCGCCTCGCCACTCGGCGGGGAAGCGGCGCGGCGCGGGCTCGGCGGCGGAGCGCAGCGCCAGCGCCGCCAGCACCGTGGTCACGCAGCACACGCGCATGCTCACCGCGCGCGCCCCCCACCACAAGCGCATCCCCTCGTACTAAGTCAACAGCGCGAGGCGATCACCCACCGGGCACATGCCCGACCACATTATTTTAGCTTCCCCAGCAGACTGAACTTTTCTCTTCCGGTCTCAGCTCTATTGTTCAAGAATCTAAGTCCAGTATTTTTTGCGAGAAGTTTCTATGTGGCAATCTGAAACAAAAAAATAATATCTAAATAACTATGGGAATCGGTATCAAAATTGTTTCTTTTAAACCTAAATAAACGGTGATTGTAATATAAAAATAAAAATATTATCCGAAAAGCGTAGATGATGAAATTTTAGAAGCGATAGATCAAGACATCGGTAAAATTCCAAGAAATACATATATAAGTTTATATTTATCTTTCCAGGTTGTACAACAATTTCGTTATTAGATTCTTTAAGGTTTTTTTCGAGAACACTAGTATACGAGAAAAAAGATGTGGTTTTTTTTGATAACGATACTCGATTAGGTTAATCAGAATAGGGCTAGTAATATCAATTATTTTAATATCGTTTATTGTTAACAATAATAGTTTTTTTTATAGAAGTAATTATATATTATTATCATGTACCTGAAATCAAATCGGACTGAAAGAGAAGAAAAAACCAAGTTTTATAAGTTGTCGTAGGCTCGTTTTTATCCTGATGGCTAACGTTTTACACTTTGTATTCAGGTTTGTCTAACAAGAGGTTCTTGATGCCAGAGAAGAGTAATTGTTTTACAAAATGTCATTTACGGAAGGAAAAACCTTCAGTAATGACATTTTGTATTATTTGGTTTTCCGGTAAACATTAAAATATGTATGTATTTTTGAAACCGACTGAAAAAGTCTGCGAAGTCTAGACGTGGTGCCAAAAATACGTAAAAGTACAAGACATACTTGTAACGTTGTATTTATGTAAGAATAGCTTTAAGTTTCTACTACACTGAATATACTTACAGCTCGCATCTACTCATATATCTACTCATATATTTGTGTGTAGTTGACATAAGCTTGGAGGGAACTTACCGGAGACCTGAAAACTTTAACAATAAAAACAAATTAGCTGTGCTTAAGTGCCGGCGGCCGCCATTGCCTTCTATCTTGACGGTTAGAACGAAAGTTTGTGCTTTATGTTGTTTGTTACTGAGGCAAACTACTGAGGCATAGGTTGTCGTGTAATAATGCATAGTGCAAACGTTTTAGTCGCCTTAGGAGCTCAAATTACTATATTAAATATGTACGCAACTACAGAATTGGTCCCATCCACAACAAAACATGGCACTTAGTTTCCATTCTTTGCTTTGCCCATAGGGTTAGGTTATCTATATTATTTCTATATTTGTTTAGAGACAGCATCGTGCTAAAATAGAACAGCTATTATTTCATTTTATAGAATATTATAAATCCGTGTCGGGACGGAGAAAGAATCATTATCATCATCAGCCTATCTCAGTCTACTGATGGATATAGGCCTCCCTCAGAGCACCATCGCGCCCTGTCCTCGGCTTGCTGCATCCAGCTTCTGCCTGCAGCCTTTCGCAGGTCGTTATCCCACCTGACCGGAGAGCGTCTTACACTACCTTTGCCGAGCCGCGGTCTCCACTCCAGAACTCGCCTACTCCACTGGTTATCTGTTCTTCGGCAAACATACCCAGCCCATTGCCACTTCAGCGACAAAATCCTTTGAGTTATATCGATGACTCCGGTTTTCTGTCGGATAGCATCATTTCTGATCCTATTCTTCAGAGAGACTCCAAGCTAGTCGAGCGACCTTGAACTGGTGGACTAGGCGCACTGTGAGCGTCCATGTTTCAGCTTTGCATGTCATAACAGGTAGGACGTACTGGTTAAAAACTTTTGTTTTCAGGGATTGCAGTATGGGTGATGAGAAGACTCCACGTAGTTTGCCAAATATTGCCCAGCCCAGCTGGTATCTCTTCTTGGTCATTTACGACATAGGTTCCGGATCTACGAGTCTATTCGTCATGATTTTGGTTTTATCCAAATTCATGTCGAGACCTATTAGTCGCGAGGACGATGCTAGGCCGTGCAGCATTTGATTCAGCTAAACCAGCGACTCCGCCAGTAGGACTATATCGTTTGCGAATCGTAGGTGTGAGATATAGTCGCCATTTATGTTGATATCCATACCTTTCCAGTCCAGCGTCTTAAACATATCCTAAAATGCTCTTGTGAACATTATCGGGGATATAGCATGGCCCTGTCTCACTCCTCGGCGTAATTGGATGGATTTAGATTGCTGGCGCTGTACTCGGACATACATAGTGGCGACGTCGTAGAGACATCTCAACACTTAGACGATACTCCACTTGGCATCGCTATAATGATTTCAGAACAGCCCAGGTTTCAACAGAGTCAAAGGCCTTCCTATAGTCCTCAAAAGCTAAACGCAAAGGCTAATTATATTCTTTCACTACTTCGGACTTTTATATAATTTGCCTAAATGTATATATGTGGTCTATGGTGCCACACTTTCCATGAAATCTGACCTGTTCAGGTGGCAGAAACCCGTCGAGTCTTCTAGCGAGACGATTGGACACTAGAAAACAGCTTATAGACGTTAGTGAGGAGCGACATGGGTCTATAATTTTTAAGAAGGTTCTTATCACCCCTCTTAAAAAAGAGTAAACATATAGCTGTATATTATAATCCAAAATGCTAAGGGGAAATAAAGGTAATTTTAACTAGAATTGTTACAGATGATTAATTATATAACAAGTAGAGAAAAAATCTTTTAAATGCTAAGTAATTAAACAAGCTAAAAGTAGTATTTTAATGTACATCTCACAATGATTATCAGTTCCGAGTTATAATAAAAACGTTTCGGAAAAAAGAAAAAGTTTCATTAAATTTACGAGATAGCTCGGAACATCTGCAGTCGACTCAAGGATTTCTTTTATCTTACCTTGTGTTTTTTTTTCATTAAGATTTATATTTATTTGCGCTACTGTCGGGGAGTTTATTGAAGTGCCCAACATTTATATAACACGGGAATAAATTGAAACTTAAACATATGTTTCTTATACAATCAAGTTACCATTCCTTATAGGTATGTATATTAAAGTTGTCTTAACGTATTTCAAACTGGTAATAGAAAGCATTGTCAGAAACAAAAGAGCTTTTTTTAAACAATGTTTTACTCAAAGAGAGATCAATCTTCTTATTTCCATTTCTTTTCTACCAGAAAATGTACATTGGTTAACTTAATGTTTGTCATCATGATGTATTGCTTGAACTTGAAATGAATCAAAACGTATAATTTAGGTATCTATCAATCCATCAGCTTTCATTAGCGTATCTTACACATTGTAGCAAATGATAGAGCTGTTTCCATTTCAATTCTTGCTTTTAATGTGGCAAGTGAGAATTAGCACACATTAGCCATTCAGTCCTTCGTACAGAACTCAGCAGCATTTATATCGTATTATTTGTATTCATAGAAATGTTAAAAGGCAATGTTCTGTTTGTCATGTGATATGTTTAAATAAACTCCAAAACGGAGGAGACGAACGCAACGATTTTATCATATTCTATATTATTTATCGCCAGAAAAATACAAAAAAGAGCACATCGCTACAAAAAAGCAGTACCTAATCTAAAAGTTCGGTTTCACGTAAAAACATAGACAAAATGCGGGGTGCCTCAAGGCAGCTTTTAAGGTCCGCTTTTATACTGTAATAATATAATAATAATAATAATATCTCGGGACATCTCAACACACGGCCATCTGATCCCAAATTAAGCATCAAGAGAGCTTGTGTTATGGTAACCAGACGGCTGATAAACTACATATATACATATAAATATATACTTAAATAGATATTTTTATTACACACAGACATAGAACAAATACTTGCGCTCATCACACAAATATTTATTCTGAGTGGGAATCGATCCCACGACCTCCGGCGCAACAGTCAGGTTCATAAACCATTGCACCAACGGACCAGTCATACTGTAGTCGTACATTAATGATCTAACATAGTAAATGGCCGAAAAAAGGTTTTATTTGTCTACATTCTTTTCCTCAGAGCCAAAGAGGAAATAATTAACATATCCAACTTTTGAATCAAACACGACGAAATAAAAACTACTAATTAACTTCGGAAAAACCAGCATCAATTTTTAATACATTTTTCATTGTAACCCAAAACAGATTTTTTTTTAAATAATATATAATTATAATTCGAAATCCATAGCGGGACGTAATCGTAACTGGTGAAATGTGGGAACGTGCTACATTCCTCTGCCTACTGCTTCTGGGATTACAGGCGTGATGTTACGTTGTTGATTATAATTCTTGAAAAAATATTAGTGCTCTTGTCAATCGTACACTAGTATAAGCACTTGTTATATTTAAAAAATCGTAACGTAACATCACAAAATCTGAATCCGCACTTTGCATATATTGCTTTATGTGAATTGGAACTCAATTGAAACATTAAAAAATATTTTAAATATAAACACATATTAAATATAATTGAACTCAACCTAATAAAAGGATTGTATGAGGTAAATTGTGTAAATCACACTGGCATCTTTTGAAAACTTACAGAACTTAAAAGTTTATTCAACCGTTTATCTATAAACAACGTTAAATTCGCAGGAAGAAAAAATTCGAGATTAAAACTATACTATGTTTTAAGTTGGACCGAACAATACAAATATAAACATTTCATTGAAATCGATTCAGTGGAGTTCGTCGCGGACAAACAACGTGACACGTAATTAATATATGTATGTATATAAGATTTTATAAAATATTTTCTTTACATGTATATACATATATTAATATAGTATATATATAAGAGTACAAAGGGTACATCGCGAACCCTCGAAACGTTACTTCATACTGTAATCTTACATATTACACCTGTTAATGTAACTTGTTGTATAATGTCTTACTCATTGCTTCAATAAGGTGCGGGATTTTGGCTCAGTTCAGGTGATGGCAAAATAATGACGAGCCTTACAACTGGAATATCTATCTCTCTTTACAACCGGCTCGCCATAGCCTTCAAACTGGAATATAGTAATACAAGCGTGACAGGCAGACTATGGCCTCCACCCTCTCATTCTGAGAGAAGACCCGTGTTTCACCAGCGGGAATAGAGTCGGAAAAAACTGAGGCTGCTTGGTTGTATGACTTTTTGGAAAGTACAATACTTGTAACATACATTGTACATCTACAGGCGAACCCTGAAAAATTATCTTACGGTACGCCTGTTAATATGTCTGTTCTTTCAGGCCTTTCACTAAAACTATAACAAGATTAAATTTGAAATAAAGAAAATGAATATTGTTCTTTAATGTTTCAACATAATTACTGTAATCGGTAGGTACATGTTGCATTTTAGACACTTAATAAAAAAATAGTTTTCTTACAGTACAGTACCTATGTGTTTGAAAATCGTTTTAACCTATTTTTTTCTTTTTGTCAAACAATGGATGCATACAGCAAAAAAATTATAGCATACGACATTTTTCTTGTAAATTTAACGTTTATGGTGTTTCACTAATTTTATGTAGGCGACAGCGACGGCTCAGACGCCATAACGCTCGCAGCTGAGGCTGCATGGATCGTGCAGTAAAACATGATTACGGGGAACAGCACCGGCAGTCTTTATAACACCTATAAAGTATCATTTCGAGGTAGCCGTCTCACACTACAGTATATTTTTGTCATAAAAACGAATTTTTTTTTATAATGACAATATAATATAATAGTACTTGCAAATTTAAAACAAAACACATGTCGTGTGAGATGCCTGTGAATATTACAAACTACAAATTGTAATTATAAGACGGACACGTACGAGTAAATCAATGACCCTTCGTCCCTGAGCCGGCGTGCGTCGCTGGCCCAGAGGACGGCACCCACTCAATGTTGATGTTAAATAAGTAACAATATTTTCAATTTTTCTCTACAATTGTCGTTGATTGTTCCACCAACTCAAATTTGAAACTAGATTGCTATGTAATGGAGTTGATTATGAATTCATATCGCAGTTTTACTACAAACATATTCCTATTAATTTGTTAACGTTGGCCCAATATGTAAAACATTTCCGTGGCTGTCGGTGTTCCTGACAACTGGCTGTCGTCGTTTGCTGAGCAATGCTATAATTTACTAATGCACCGGTGGAAGGTGTAGGCCTTTGATGTCGATTACTTTTAGTTTTATTTTTTAGTTAACGCGTGCATTTGAAATACTTGAGGTTTAGATTTTTTAGACACAACTTCGTGTTAAAAGGGTCGAAACCTGTAGCGTGCTATCGGCATGGCTATATTTATAATAGGGTGGCGCGGTGGGCCGTTGACGTCATGCTGGAGGGCGCGGGGGAGGGGTGGAGGCGGCGCGCCCTCTGATACGCACTTGCGAATTCGCACCTCCATGAATGGAGGAATTAAATTATCCCGAGAACCCAGCTGAACGTATTTGAACCTGACCTGAACACTAAAACACCCCCTTCCAATAGCTGTCGACGTGCGCGCTATCTTTGTTCATTGTAATACTTTTAAAATGCAAGGTATTTATTATTACGCCATCACGCCAGGTCCCTTACCGAGTTGGCAGTGGGCACAGAATGTCAATTATATCTATTCATATACACCTGAAGTGCTTATTTTAAATTCATCACTCCCTACATACACACATGCCGTTTCCGGGACTTATTAACAGATTAATAGCACGAAATAATGTCTAATATAAATAAAGAAAGGTAATATTGTTGTTGTTTCGGGTTTACAAACTGAAAACTTTATCATTGTTAGCTACGCCCTCATTACACCCGCAGTCCCGGGTTCTTCTTACGTAATATCCTTCGTTTTCGTTAGTCCTCCGCTAGTTGCAAAGTTTTCATTGTTGCCAACAATAGTTAACTTCTGAGAATTATCAAGTGTAATTCATTACTTGATGTGAAATAACTCCGCGTTTTGGTGAATGAAAACATTAAAGATAATAAATAATAAATAAATATCTTGGGACATTTCCACACACGGCCATCTGATCCCAAACTAAGCGTCAAGAGAGCTTGTGTTA
>DWDU01000707.1:0-17259 GCA_018245575.1 Jemadia suekentonmiller | reverse complement strand
TATAAATATAATTTTTGTATATATTATTTTCCTTTCTTTTATATTAAACGTTTTTATATGTAGTACAATAAACTTTATATATTACATAATAACGCTATGATTTTTTTATAAGTTTCTTATTAATTTTTAAACAGTCGAAAATTAAATTTGATAATTATGTACCTTTTGTCTTACAAAGCAAGAAGGTACCTACGGAATTACACACAACTATAACCCAAACAACAACACATATATACAATGACACTTATGTTCATATTTTTAAAAAAAGATCTGAATGTGTATCTATTACTCAATAGCCACCTACCTTGTATATTATTGTTTCAGTTAAAATATTACAAATAATATTATATACAATGCGAAAACTGTTATATCTACAATCGATAAATATCTAATTATCTAAATGATATCTTAGACATTAATGATACCCATTGTATATTATTATGTATATTAATTTACATAGTAATTTTCCAAAATACAGGCAGAAAATTAGTCATAACGTTTCATTAGCGACTGCATTTCGTATTGCACGAGGTATCCATAAACCAAGACCTACTGGTGTTCGCTTACGAAGTTGAAATCATATGCAATTACGAAGGTGTTGGCGCTACTGCGTCCTCGTAAATCACCTCTGCGCGATATAACAATTAGCCGGCATGATAGCAATGTTAATTAAACTGCTATGATACTCAGACCGCGTTCAGTAATACACGACACTAGAACAGTCATGTGTAACATCTACGTATAGTTGAAACTATGCCTATATGCGACTAATTTAAACTGATACTGCTACATATTATCTTTATCTATTAACACTACTATTATTAGGTTAAATGAACTCTTAATTTCTCTAATATTATCTTCTGCCAGAAAATTTAAATTAATTGTTATCTTTTCTCCCCCTTCTCCGTAGTGGATACATAAACGCACTTAAGTGGTGAAGTATCCGAGTGTATCTACTACCCTCCTGTCTACCGCATTGGAGATTACAGAAGTGATGTTGCGATACCTTTAGTCCAAAACCATTACCGCGCAAATTGTTTCTGTTGTAAAGTAATAGTCTTGACTTTGCTCTGTTTCATAAGGCCTATTTTAAAGTATGAAAGGTATAAAAATATAATCTGCGCCTAAATCTGCAATAAATACGCTTAAAAATTTGACATTAACTCAATAATAAACAAATGAAATTTCACATATAATTAATCTCTCACAAAATTGACAATATCGAACTGACGATTTCGCAATCTATTCAAATGAATCGAATCAATTATAATTAAATAATGCAGCAATAAAAATAAAATGTCATTCGATAAATAATTCAGCTATCAGCGTGGACTCGTATGAAAAACGCGTCCATGGTGATGCGCTTCTTACATTCGATATTACGTCAATAAATATTAATGATTAAAATGATAATTACATACAATAACTGTTATTGGTCAGCGTTTCAAAACAGACGTGTTTCAAATTCATATTCTTTTAAACACCTGCACGGGAAATTCAAACTCGACGCATTGTGTGGCTTCAGACTTATCATTATTTTAGTATTCATTTTCACTTTATTCCATTACCGTGAAATAGATATTAATATATATAAACGTTATTATAAGGCAGTAATACATTGCTTAGATTTTAATTTGTCTGAATATGTTATGACGAATATGGTTGGATGTCGCGACCTATGAACATGCATTGCTGGCTGCCCGTCGCTTTTCGTAACTATGGCGACACCTGGTATAACATCTTCATGACATATTGTAATGTAACTTGCTAAAGATACTAATAACATTTTATTCAAATTCAAATATTTATTCGTTTAAACCTATATACCTAAATACATTTAACGAACGTCATATATTATTATCCTTCTTTCTCATTCACTTGTCGCATTTGCATGTAGACTACTCCAACTTAAATAGAGATAATACACGAAAATTATAATCTCCCTCGTTGGGTGACCGACTACTGATCGAGAGGTCCCGAGTTCAATCCTCAGATCGAGTGTTATTGGATATTTGTCACTTGAAATTCCTAGTTGTGGCTGTGTGTGTGTCTGTGGCTTAGTGCCCGGTGTATAGCAATAAGTTCGCACGCATAGCATAGCAATAGTATAGCAATAAGTATTTCATAGAGGGTCGTAAACTGACTGGTGCAACGTGTTAAGAGGTATAATATAACCTACCATTTCAGACATTACAGGCGTGATGTAATTTTTTTTAATCTGCCTTAAATTTCAGTTCATCTATCTAGTTTTATACAGCGTTGCATGTTAAAAAATAATATAATATACTGTCGGATAATGTTGGTTGACTATTTAATATTATGCGTACACCTTTACCGACTTTGGTAGTTTTTCGATGCAAATCAAACTTTCTTTAATCCCTGAATTGAAAATTAGTGGCATGGAAATTTTACGTATTGATTTAGACAGAAACTACGAATTATTTTCAGCAGTAACACGAAAGCAATGCATATCGTCATAGAGTTCGGAATAACTATTATCTTCGAAACTGAGGCGGACGCGTATAGCGCCCAGTGTCCTGTATTTCAGATACAATACATCAACCTCGGGCCATTAGTCGCGAGACACCATCCTTTGAAGACTGTCCTGTTGTGGAACGCACGGCATTTTGATTGCGCGCCCCCAATGATTGCGACCGCTATGATTAACAGATTCCTGGCTACCTGCTGACATTATCGATGTGCTAATGTACTGTAGGGGGACAGTTTAAACATAAAATATATATATAGGCACCTAACGAGTAACTAATAACACAATTAGGTACATTTACTTCTAAAAACTTTGGATAGGATTTAGTGGATTTAAACGTCTTTTGTGATTACAAAAATATTCTTTAAACATAACATAATATATGTACGTATATAATTTTGATATTCTATTTTTCTTTGTGTTTCTGGAATCTGGGACAGTATATGTAATGGATAATACAAAAAAATCTAATGATGCACTTTAATTTGCCATCAATAGTAGTTAACTAATAGAGAAAATTAACAGATATGAAATATTAGGTATTTTGTGAAACCATGGTCCTTTGAAACAAAACGAACTCTGTAATAACGAAAACCTTGTACACGTAATGCAGTATGCAAATGCAATTTTATGCGTCGACACGTGACTTGTGTAAGTATTTCCTAGGACTTAAAATTAATTCTAAATAATTTTTATATGTACTGGGAATTTATAGAACAATAAACATTAGTACAATTATTCATTCAAATACAAACAAGTTTTAACATAATGTTCACTTTCAAAATTATACTTTATGGTTAACACTGAAAATGTTTTTACTGATGATTATCAAGTTGCATAATATCATAATCTTTGCTTACTGCTATGTCGAATTAGATTTAATAAAGTGTTTTATGTCAAACTAATCTATAGAAAATTAATATTTGAACCATTTTTTACCTTGATATTTAAGAGTCTACGGTATCAAATCTATGAAGAAATTACAAAGTATAAATTACAGACGTAAAATAAGGCCTGTAATTCACGAAGAGGTTAGTGTAATACACTCCAATGTTGCACCAGCTACGTTTACGTCCTATTTGTAATACGTATATATGAGTTATCTACATATGTACGTATTTAAAAAGATGCAATAAAGGAGCCTCCCCGAGCGGCGACCATGTCTGATTAAGTACGAACATACACTGGACGATCAGTTATCGACTCGACAAAGAAGATTAAAAAGCAAAATTTTTAAATAACAGTAAATTCAACGTGCCTAATCCATACTCATCATCAAAAACTTTACAGACATGACAACGTAGCCTTTTGTTTCGACACTGTCATACGTAGAGGGGGTGCGCTCATGAAAAATTATGAAGCCGCCGCGGAAATTACGCAACTTGTCTGATTAAATTAGAAGTTGGCTGGCTAATTAGAGTGTACATCGCATTTCACTTCGCGCACGCTTAGCGGGAAACAGATTCCCTCTCGAGAGCCGTTTAGAGGAGCCGGCTTTTTGACATCGAAAATTCGCCAGGTTTTTTTCCCAAATTTCACAGTCTATACGTGCGGGAATACTGTTGTAATTTTGTGATTAATTTGTATTTTCCTCGCTTCACGATGTGTTTCATACATGGATTGAAACGAACCAATGGTAACTGGTATTTGAATGTAAAATATGAGATGTGTGTTTGTTAATAAATTACGTGAGATTAGCAGTGGTTTGTTGTGTCAAAGAATTGTAATGATATTAATAATGTCTTTAACAAGTTCATCCCTTGCCTGCCCATAGGTCCTTAAACTCCATTAACTGGCCTGAGTCTGTAATGTGCTAAACTACATACATAGGTATATTGTTAAATACATAATATTTGTACTTACGTAAAATATTAGGTTTATAAATACAGAAATATCGATGTTCATCAAACAATTATATCATAATAATAATAATCAGCCTATTCCCGTCCACTGCTGGACATAGGCCTCTCCAACAGCACGTCACTGAGTTCGATCTTCAGCTCTTCGCATCGAACCGCTATCAGCCACTTTGCGTATATCGTCACTCCACCTAGCCAAAATTATTTATGTACATAGTTGGCGCGAATCGAATTTACGCCTTAATTTCTTCGTTTTTCTTCCACTTAGTTCTAATGATTACATGTAACACGTAAATGTTGTAAAATAATTTAATTTTAACATTGCGATCATTTCACACATTGATTATAATATTCAGATACAAACAGAAATATATCTTCGTTGTAAGAGAAGCCAGAGACAAAAGTAGATTGATGCTCGCGTATGTCGTTATTGATGGCCCTTCTCTACATTGCCCTTTGAAACACTCAAGGGAGTGACAATGCTATTTTTAACGTTGGTTTGAAATTAAAGTTTTCATAAGCAAGATTTTCATACAAGCTTTGGTTGATGCAAGTGTTTTTTATTTCTACAAATATCACATTGTCTTGTATGTGTCATCTTGCCCCGGTTATTAGTGTATGTAGTTTTTTTATTTTGTTTGTACAAAATTTGACGATTTTTAGCTTAGGTCGTTGACTCCTGCCAAAAATTCAGTTCATTTTTCAAAACATAGTCTAAATAATAATGTGTCTGTTAAATCGTAGGTAGGCGACTAGATGCGTCAGATTTATTCCTCATAAATTCAATTCATGTCTTGGTAACAAAACGAAAAAACAGTAACCGAACATTGTTATAAATCTAAATTCATAATTATCAAAAATCATCGCGGCAATAAAGCGAGCCGAGCGTCGTTTCTTCCGCTTTGAAACTCTGCTTAGCGCTGATACACAGGGAATAAATCAAGTCCACTTTGTACGCCAACAATAGCTCTCTAATTGACAAATAGTGGAAATGATAAATACAAACGCTGAGAATTTTCCCAAAATACCCCCTTTGATCGTCACCTGATTAATAACTGCCGACCGCCACCCGCGAAATCTTATTAATCCTCTTTTTAATTCGGCCTCGCCTACTGATGCAATTCACCGATGTTTCATCGTAGAAGAGTGAACACCAGAGATGAACGAACAACGATCAATCATTATTGAAAATCCGAATGTCTTTAAATCTTCGACATAAATTAAATTTCATTTTCTTTGTTATATCACCTGACGAGATTTCAATTTACATCTTATTAAAATTATAGTATATAATTACAACATTACATTGTCCTTCCAATAATACTCCTGACTTTTAAAAGTCGTATTCATAGTAAAGTTCGTAACATAATGTTCCATAACTCTGCAAGGAGATAGTCATTTACAAAAATACGTAAGTGAAAACAGCACCTTAGCTAATATATTTACGTCTGATTTATAATATATTTAGCACTGCTTGGTTACTAGAGCGTTGGCTGATTCATAGGAAGTATTCACAAAGGTTTACATCGTTTGTGAATCTAGACAGCACTAAATACGTGATTATATTTTTAAAGAATCATATATACTATTCGTAAAGGTTATTAAAGCTGGACGGACTGTATGATATATTAAAATTATGTATTTTCTATATTTTTTAGAACATGTTAACATTTATCCGTGTGCTTATCCGGCCTGATTATATTAATATCGTTATCTTAGCTGCTAATATAACTAGTTAGTATTACTCATCGACCGGTTATTTCAATAATATATTACATCGATTAAAATCGATTCATAATCAATATTAAGACACATTTGTATTACAGTTCCTCTGTCTTTTTAACTTTTTTGTTATTATCATTATCATTAACCATATTATTATTCAGCTACTGACCGGGTCTCGTCTTGTAATGTGGAGAGTTAATAGAATAGTTCGCCACGTTGGCTTGTGGTGCGGTGACAGTGGATTGGCAGACTTCAGACACCTAAGAGTGCGACCTTCCTTACCATAACGATTAGTCATATTTAATGTTCTAAACGCACATATTACATTTTATAAAGCAATGTAGGAGGCGTGCGCGAAATTGAACCCGGAATCCCCGGGTGGATGGCGAAATTGTAGATCACCAGGTTGTGATAGCTGATGTTGTTATTAATGAAAACGATATCACGCCTGTATTTCGCCGAAGAGGTAGGCAGAGAAGTGTAGTATACTCCGACGTTTCACCAGTTACGTTTACGTCCCACTATGGAGTAGCGGGTGAGACTATTGCAAGACGCCGGGTACAAGTTCTACTGATAGTCTTAAATTACTACTCATGTTTTTGTTACTGGGATGTTGTAAATCTACAATGTTGTTATAATTAGATACAATATAAGGCACTTTTGTTTTGTTTGTTTGCATTATACTGATAGCATAAAATGTGAATTAAAAAGTAACATAATTTCGTCACGTTCGTAACGCTAATTAAGTGTGAGTTGAGCGTAGGAATATTTATACCGCGGGCAAAGGGCATGAGAAAGCAACACAACTGACTCATAAAACCAGTTTCGAAGAATGTATCAAAGCTACCCGCACATACACGGTTATCAAATTATCAAAAACACGTGAGCCTGTTAATTTCCACGTCGGTCAGCTTAAAGATGTATTCCCTGAACCGACTCTCCGCGATCGTATCGCGTCCAAGTAATTGCTGGCTAGAAACATTAACTCCTATATCTTCTACAGAGAAAAACTTAATAATATCAGCGTGTAGTTTATTTTTTTTTCGGACCATAATACATATGTATATTGAAGTGCTTTCAATTAGAAAATTAATTAGTTCTACCAATGAGTCGGATTAGTAACATCGTTCATGTATGTGTATATATTTTTTGTAATTTACACAAGTTTTTATCTTCGCATAATAGGTATAGAATTTACATTATTTGAATAAATGGTACATGATTTTACGTCCGATACACAAATCAGAATTACAAAACATGAATATGAGAGAAGTAAAAAAGAAAAGCATAAATCAAAATAAGTATAGACGCAAATGATGATGTATAAAAAGATAAAAAGCTAGTTTTATATGATTTTACTGATACCTATAGATTTATTAATTAGTAGATGGGCAAATAAGGGAGTATTCTACCCCTGTTACCCCTATTTCCGTATCCCCTAAATCATTTTAATGAAAAAAAGAGATTCTTTCATACCTACCTACACTTTGGATTTGGACACGAGCTAGTTGCTGGAATGTAAATGGAAATTGAAAATTAAAAAAAACGCGAGGGTCGTCCCGCGTGAGGGTGGCGAAATCGTAAATTTAAATTGTCCATCCCTCAACATGCAAATTTTCACAGAAGGCATGCCTTTCAATTGTACCTACTCATCTCGAGATAAATGTACCTACAATGCGGTGATTAATGCGGACGCTTATACGACTTGTCTTAATCCGATTTAGTTTCGTTTTGTTTTGTGTTAGAATAAACAAGTTGATGGTACATGGAAACATACATACGTAGCATCATCGGATATAATAATATCTTCATGAAATTTTCATCAACCTCTGGTAAAGTTTGAAATACACCCGTGGTTTGTTATTCACTCTGTAATTACTAGCTAATAAGTTGATAAAATAATGACCATTACAGCTGTATGAGAAACTTTTTGTTCATGTACGTAACAAATGGCATCTGCAAAGAACACATTGTCAAGAGAGTCGCCGCCATCATTAACTGTCGCTAATGAAGCTTGAGCTTTTGGGTTTTAAATAACTTGCGCCATCCTCTAGGGGCGGGCCAATGAGTACTGTGACGTATAGATTTTTTTTACTTAACATAAATTCAACAAAGCGAATCGAAAAGCTTAGGATGTAACCTTCTACTGCTGATCGTTCTACCGAACAGTAAATAGACAAAAATGATGTACACGGAACTAAAAATATTTGTCTACCGCCAAGACTACTATAAACCAGTTGATTTTGTCTAAATGCGAAGTGCGATTTTTTATCTTTCTCATAATGATAGTTATTTTTTATTGCTCCGCTACCTGGTAAATTCTAGTAGCTGTCTTATTAAGCACGTAATAAATTCTGTACTTTAAAACTCGTATAGTGAGATCTAGCGATAAAACTGAGGTTAAGTTGACACATATCGCTCGGCGCACAAATTAACGTTCGTGTAAAGTTACGTCGTTGGCCAACGACGCGGCTGTCACTCATGCTCCATCAACTGCTGGTAAATTTTGAGGATATGACGTCAGGTCAGCCACATGTCGATCGGGACGTGACACTATTTTATATCCCCGTCTCACTTTTAAGGAAACACTTCCACCAGTGCGACAAAGACATACTTCACATTTATCATACGTAAGAATGCGTCTTTCAGTTATCTGCGGTGAACGGGGCTCGTATCTTAGGCAGGTTGTCGCTAATAGGCGTTTTACTCGGAACAAATGAGATTTGCCTTCATGTGTGTTCCAACTTCGGGACACGTGTCAGCCTTCCGTCTGTCAGACGGTTGGCGGTCTGCGAAGATTATGGATCACAAATCCGGTTACCCGCCAACATAAACATTGAAGCGATCGCTTCTCTTACCTGATCATTGAAATGATTTAATTATAGATCGATCTAAGTACGTTCACCTTTCCTTTTCAGATTCGCCGAGAAACCGATGAGGAGGCACCGTCCGTTTGTATCGTGTGAGACAACAGTTGGATCGATCGCTGCTGTGTAGTGAATGGAATCCGAAGTGTTTGTGTTGTGACTGATAACGTGGTAGTGTCGGCCCCAGTGGCCGAAAACCTGCGACGGAAGATACGGACGCGAGCCGCGCGGGCTGCGGGCCCGCAATGAGCGCCAACAACTGCGACAGCATGCCATATTTCTCCAACGCCTACATGCCCGACATGAGAAACGGAGGTGGACATGATCATCAGCAGGCGCACGCGCACTACGGCGCGGTGCCGCAGCAGGGCCACGAGATGGAAGGCTGCGACCAGCAGCTCAGGCCGGCGCAGCATCACTACCCTGCGCAGCCTGCGCCCGGGATGCCATACCCAAGATTTCCCCCCTACGATCGACTGGGGTACTACCAACAAATGGAGCAGAATGGATATCGACCTGATAGTCCTTCTCAGATGGGGCACATGGGTCAGAAAACGGACGGGTACGGTCCGAACGGCCACCAGCCTCCAGCGCCCGCGGTGTACACGTCGTGCAAGCTGCAAGCCGTGGCCGCGACGGCGAGCGGCGTGCCGGGCAGCCCGCCGCTGGAGCAGGCGCAGCAGATGCCGCACCACATGCACCCGCAGCAGCACATGGTGCAGCACGCGGTGCCGCCGCACCAGCAGCACCTCATGTACCCGGTGGACGACATGCAGCACCAGACGCAGATGCCGCCGATGCACCAGCAGTCCATGCACGCGCAGCAGGCGCCCCCGCAACAGCCCCCGCCGAACACTAACGCGTCGCTGCCCAGTCCATTGTATCCATGGATGCGAAGTCAATTTGGTAAGTTTTGAAAATATGTGTTAACTTTAAATATCTGTAGCAACAAACATGCCTACTTTTATGGATTCATTGGGTTCTTTATTAAAGGTTTATAATTATTTTTCCATAGTAAAAATAATCCGGTGAAATTTTTGTAGCACAATGCTGGTGACAATTGTAATCATTTTAATAATATTTATATAAAACGTACAGCTTTTAAGAACTGGGCCGGTAGAAAGATTATAATTTGGTGTCTTGATAGCTCAGCCCGGGTACCACTTATTGTCATGACGTGGATACCACAGCTGTCCTTGACATACAATTACGGTAATAATATATATATATATATATATTGTTAATTATTGTGTAGGTAGTTGATCCGTGAGAACGGGTACAGAATTTATTTTACATCAGTCGTTAGAATTCAATACAGAAAAAGTCTCACGATGCGATACAACCTACAAACGAACGTCAATAAATTATATTAGAAGAGTTTAAAAAAATGACACAAAAATATTATACGCTTAAATTATGTTAGTACTATATTTAAAATAATAGTTTTATCGCAGCACATGATTGAGTCCTCGTAATATTAAAACGAAATGTACCATGTATACGTAATTTCCATTAATATTTCACGGGAAAAATCTCATTCAACAATTTTGCAGAAAAAAATAGACGGTAAACTAAAAGTTGTAGGTACAAGAACAATCAGGATACCTTTGTCAAAAAATAATTATAAATCATAGATTAGCTTAAAATATACGAACATCAATATGTTCGTATGAAAAATTGTAACTTTTTCGGTATAATACTCACACACTAACTTTAGGACAGAAATGAGCAATCGCCTTTCCAGGTGGTAAATTACTGCACTTTACATAAAATAATAACAATCTTTGTGCAATTATAGTAACTGTTTTGTCACATCTTTAACATCAGACATCAACTTCATTCAACACTTCATCATTATCAGCTTTTGGAGTCCCACTGCTGAACATAACACTCCGTCATCGGCGCCACTCCTCTCGGTCCGGGGCCTTCCGAATCAGCAGTACCCCGCTATCTTCTTTAGGTCGCCCTCCTACCAGGTGGTGTGACGACCTGAAGAATTCAATATTTACAAAGATCAAATTTATTGAAGTATCAAATTTAAAATAGTAAGTGGTCTAAGTCTAATGATAATGAATGATTTTCTGTTTTTTTGTATACTTATCAGTTTATTGTAAAATTGTCATATGATTATTTGTTACAATTCATTGAATGAATTTCTCTAAGGAATTGGGTAATCCAGAAATTTTAGCGGTCAGTTAATAACAACATTAAATAAATTACTAAACTTTTTAAGACTAAGCTTCATGTAGCTGTATCTTATTCATGCATAGCGGGAATTGAATTTCGCTTTTGCTTTCGATACAAAAATCCTAGACATCTTTTGCACAATGTATTAACAGGTAGCATATTGAATACCCGAAAATACTCTCGCACCACGTGCTCATTGACGAGAAACAATGCAGCGCAGAAACAATACGGCTCGCTGTGTTCCCGGATTATTTATGGGCCGAAGAGGCATTCAAAAGGAATTTCACTTTTCATAAAATTTACAACTCGAGCACAAAAGCGGCCCACCTTCTGTTTTGCTGACACCGATGCTCAACAATAAGGCTGCGAGTTGCGCTACCGTCTCTCCTACTGTTTTCGGATTTGTGCAGAAACTAATTTATGGTGAAATGCCATGATTTAGGGCCTCTATTGTAATTGGTATGATTCGAATTGTGTAAGGACTGAGCAAAATTTAGTTGGGGCTGTTCGGTCGCGCGGTACTTACGGTAATGGCAGCGGTTAACAATCCTTGACTCGCGAGTGAGTTTAAGTGCAGTACTGATGTAGTGCCACCGTTAGATTAAACGACTAATACACATTTTCATATGAGTGAGGAGATCCTCTTCCATCTCGGTAATTCACAAGCTTCTCATTTCTTGGTATTTCTAGCGTCTTTTACTGTTCCATGAAATGTAACTTTTGTAACCGCAATTTCGGTGAATTGTTGTATTGATGTGCTACTGATGTCATGTAATTGTTAGTAGTGTAGATGTGTGTCTGGGCTTTTGTTGTTGCGTAGGAAGTAGAAGTACGCAAGGCGACGAACATGAAAATTCTAAGGTAAATATTACTTGTTCATTGACCAATGTACGAAATCAGCACGGATTTTTGTCACAGATGTTTCAGTGCATCATAAGCAGTACACGTTATTTTACGCTAGATTTCTTCTACATAAATTTTCTTACAAGGTTATATGACTCAGTGTTATTTTGTTGAGATTCGTTAAAAGTATATGGCAGGCGATGACTTCATTAATGGCTCTTAAAATCTATATGTCGTGTCTACTAGACTTTTTACGTTCTCCTGCTTGCAATAAACCTGCTGGTTCTATTCGTAGGCTTGATATTGGTCAAGAATTAAAGCTAAATACATTGTTCGTATATTTAGAATCAATATTTATTAAAACACGTTTAAATTCTACAGTTTCAATTTATAGGGTATTTTCAATGGAACTTTTACATTATTAATTATCCTGTGATCCTTATACAGAATACCGTCATCGTTATGGCATTCGGTTGACCCATTTCCAAGTGAAATAAGTTCTGACACTGAACGGACCCTTGTCATAACCCTTATCCTGGGTTATGTGCCAGATAAGACGTGCCAATTTACAGTTCGTTGTATTGGGGCACGATTCGTCGCACTAATTAATTAATCTTACTGAGAGATGAATCTCTTTTAATAATATATATTCTCTCGCTTATCATATTTAATTATTCAAAAGCATTTGCATAGTGAACTTTAATCTTTGAAAATTTTACAACATTCTTTAGAGTTTTAGTTTTATAGGATATATTTTAGAAGTTTCCTATCGTGGTTTACGCTCAGACGTAATCAGTATAACACTAACTTAATGACATGTTTAATTGAAACATGATAAATAAAGTGTTTAATAACTTTACTAATATAATTATAACTTTTATGGAACTGGCATGCTAACTACATTCGGTCGTCTTTGTACCTGCAAGCATCCTTCCTTACAATTTAACGCAAAAAGTCTTTCAACAAGCAAAAAGCTCCTTAAAAACCTCAAGCATCAGACGAAAACGTCTTTAGCGTATGAAAAATACGTACCCTCAACGTAACAGTACCACTTGAGTCCGCTAAGTTTATGTTATCTCGTAGCCATTCCATTAATTATGTTTGAAATTTGGCGGCCATAAGAAAAAACGGACCAATTAGAATGAAGATTCGACGTTTAAAATAGAACACACCGCTCCAACCAGACGAGTCATTAATCAATCCGCTACGTATCTACTCCTTCTCACTAATATGTACTGATTTCGGACTGCTTACCCGCTTAAGTACATACTCTACAACTTTTGTGTTTCAAGCGTACCTACCTTGATTAGTATCATGAAATATTTTAGCTCCTTAATGAAAATTTAATTTAACCTCATAAATACTATCATTATTCAAAGTGCTAATTTCTGACAAATGATCTAGGTGGTAGATTTTAAATTTTAAACTTCAACAATATTTTGCTTTCAAAAAGTTATCATTAATCCTTTTCAGGTGTTATAGGCGTGATGTTACGTTTAGCAACACAGATAGTTGACTAGTACATGAATTCAAATACATATTCGATGTACGCTACTTAACCTCACGCTTGTAATCTCCAAAGAGGTACGCAGAATGGTATACGCCGTAGTTTCACCAGTTACGTTCACGTCCCGTCATAGAATGGGTACGAAATGAGATTTTCATTATGTTTTCATTAACGCTGTTTCAGATTAACGTAAGAATAAATATTACAAAAAATTGATTATAGGATATTATCTTTGATCATAGTTATGGATACCAATGTGTCTGAAGAACAAATTTTCAGAAATGTAGGAGGTTTGTATAGGTAAGTTCGATGTCGACGAAAACTTGAGCATTTTTGAAATAAAGACAATAGTTATTATCGTGCGAAATCTGAACATTCCTAAATAAAATGCCTTTATTTCGGCCGATTTGACGCATAGCCCCTGACTAACGGTATAGAAAGATAGACTTACCTAGTCCGAGGTAGGCCGCGATAAGTCGGCGAATCGAGGTGGAAATGGAAATATAATGGAAATCTCCCTCCTCGCGCCCCTAACCCCCCCTCACCCTCTTCGCATACAATGCCGAATAGACGACTTGTTACATTTCATTGTTCAGTTATCAGCCCCCAGGCCTTTGTGGAAGCCCGATGATTGAATACGAGGATTTGTTTTGGTGCCTGCTTCTGATTTTCTACGTTTGCCACTGAAAGCTCCAATCGCCCGGCATTAAAAGGAGAGAGAGCATAATACAATTACGAATGAACGTTGGTTCATTTTAGCATCGAAGATTTTATGATAAAAAATATATCAACCAGTATAACCAAAATTTCGTATACATTTGTCTCAATAAATCCACTCTTCGCATAGTGCTTTATTCATTTATGTTATCGCTTTTTAGTAATGGTTCGTTACTATGTTTTGTAATAATTTTTCCACCTGTAAATAGAACATGATCTAATGAAATCAATAGGGACAACTTGATTTGTTTCTTAAAATGAAGAAAAGTTGATGATGCACTTATTTGGTATTTGAATGAGACGACATTTTTAAGGACAACCTAGGGTTAGTAAATATATCTTAGTTTACCAAGTGAATAAGAAAACTGTTAGTGATTTCTAAAGTGTGAGTTGTTCTGATTAAGAGCAGGTGGTATTTCTGCAATGAATAAAATTAATCGTTGCTCACGTAATCGTTTATATTTGTTTCGACCGCACCTTTCAATGCAACGATTTTTAAATAAACTATAGGTTTTCTGGTTTGTACGAGATTTGTACACAAAACTTGGCTGTGTTTATGTTCAAGATCATCTCGTTTTCATACTGCAGACGCTCTCTGATATATTTATTGCATAAGAAGCTTGTAGTTACAATATCGTATTTTTACGATTATCGAAAGTCGGATCTAAATAAACTTCCATAAATATTGTTAATAATTTTAATAGTTGTTATATTATTATAATTTTGATCGTCTTCAATAATTGTCTTCAAAAGTTTCATTATCTATCATCATTAATATTATCGCTAAACTTTTTCGTAATTATTTTATACCTATCAGGAACGTACTTTTTGGACATTTCTAAAAATTATATTATTTTGTTTTGGAAATTATATATTTTTTTAAAGAAATATTAATGTTTTGATTCATTCTTACGCTTTTAATATAATTGTCGGAAGCAAGCTATTTGAAAGTTAAACTCGACTCGGTTTAACAGTTTCTATTCTTATTACGATTTCCAGGTGCCTGTGGAGGTTCCACGGTTTTCGATTACGGGACAATTTCTCTCAGCTACTTATTCGATAAGAGCTTTTATCGCTCGTTCATTGATGTATTGTCGATTGTCGCCTAACAATGACGATAAATGCTTCCTCAGATTGAAGCTCGGATTCTTTCCGTGGGGTTGATTTTCCCCCGGCGTTTACTAAGAACTTGTTACAAACATAACTCTGTATACAGGAAATAGTTACCGGCATAAAATACTTATACTTTTCAGTTTCGTTATATAGTAATTACGTTCAGGCAATATAGACAATATTTACTTATTATTACTTTATCAACTCTTGTATTATAATTATATTATTATATGAATGTATTCTTTACTTGTACTTTAGTATTCTTTTGTTTTGATTTATAGTTTTACTTATTTATATAAGTAGATTTGATTAGTGCGTACTGATTCGTTATAAATTATTGATTGACCGAAGACTACACTCTCTCGTAGTCGTTTACAAATGTTCCTTCCATTTGCCTTTAGCAAAATTTATGCAGGTGCTCTCAAATAATTTTATAACTCTGCTCGTTTTACCTTCATTAAATTTCAAATACGGTAGGTACATTCAAATGAAAACATATTTTATAACATTTTCATTGTGTCTTCGGAACACTGCCGTATTTCCTGACTTCCCCTTATATTTACACGTGCTATTATTTGCATAAAGATTTTTTTATTCGTGGAGGGGTGCAGTGACTGTAAAAATATATTTCTAATTCTGTTCGCCACGAGCTTTCCGGTTGTCGCCGTTCTCCCGGTAGCACACGGGACGTTGACTGATGGAGTTTTCGCTCTCCTAATATTATTTTTGAGACTCTCTCTTTGAACTTACCGTTACTCAGCCAGTCATGATTCTATTTTGCTTAGACTATTCCAATGCTTTGTTTAAGGTCGCGTGTGGATTTATCGTAGTAACTAGGTATTTGTATTTATAAATCAGAAAAAAAGGCTATTTATATTATTTTATATACATTGTGTGCGTAATTATATATTTTATTTAATATATTAGTAACAATTCATTTCCACATGAAGCGTCTTTAATCTTTGAGTTTGATTCTAAAATCGGCTAAGTAGCTATAAGTGAATACTAGTCGTCCTAAATTTGCGATTAGAAGTGAGATATTGCGAATTTTGTAAGATTATACCTACCTATCTAACTACAGAATCATAATATCTACCTATTGATAATGAAATGTTGTAGATAGTTTAGCATTTAGAAAGAAGCTTTTGAACTTTAATATAGACTTAAATTTATTAAACTGTATTAAACTGTACTGCCTCGTTGGTCGTTTTGGTTGGAAGCGCGACTGCCGATCGGGTGAGGTCCTGCGTTCAAAGTCCAAATCCATGGTCGGGCGGGCATTACTAAATTTTTCTAATTTAGATTTTCTAGTAGTGTGTCAGAGTCTGAATATGCGCCCGGTGGACGGCATTATGCTCACCACTTATTCCATTGTGAGACGTAAACGTAACTGGTGAAACGTTGTAGAGTACCATACTCCTCTGCCTATCTCTTCGGGGATTATAGGCGTGATGAAAAGTATATTTTCTAGTAGTGGCTCGGAGTCTGGAAATGTAGGTACCCGCTGTATGACAATAGGCTCATTACATATTCCATAATGGGACGTACCTAATCGTAACTGGTGAAACATTATAGTGTACCTATTACATTCTTCTGCCGGCCGCTTCGAGGATCATAGGGGTCATGTTACATTTTTATTTAATTTTATATCAAATGTAAAGTGCAGTATTGTTCTTGAACCTTGATTCAGAGACGATAATCGTTCCAACCTTAGTTTGAATACATCATTTTAGTTCCTCAACGGTCGGATAGATGGCGCTATTACACGAATATTGTTTTAGTAAGATATTTTATTTCAATCATTTAATTTTACTGAAGTGTTATTTATCTCAGTTTTTTGCCTCTTATTGGTATTATTATACAATGTAATGCCTAAAGCTGACAATTCTGTGTTTTGTTTTCTTATAATAAGTAAGTAACGTTGTGTGATTAAATAATACTCTGCCGAAATAT
>DWDU01000706.1:0-17259 GCA_018245575.1 Jemadia suekentonmiller | reverse complement strand
GGGGGGGGGGGGGGGGGGGGGGGGGGGGGGGGGGGGGGGGGGGGGGCGGGGGGGGGGGGGGGGGGGGGGGGGGGGGGCGCGCGGGGCGCGGGTCATCGAGGCCGTGAGAACGCGCGCGCGCCGCCGGTTCCCAGGCACGCGCCGCCCGCGCCCGGCGTGCTCCGTACACCCACAACGTTACTTGGCATCTTCGACATTGTTCCACGACCTAGAGTACAATAGGATATTCTACACAATTATGATATTATTCTGCACATTCTGTAACATTTCCGAAAGACATATTTATCGGCAAAGCATAATTATGCAGACTCATCATGATCATTATCAAAATTTGTCGTTCCACTGTTGGAACTGCTTTCAAAATGAGATGGGTTATGAGTATAGTCTACAACGCGGGTTGAGTGCGAGTCGACACGTAGTATGAGACGGCGGATAGCATTAATAATTTAATAAATTTTACTAAAGAAATTCTCAGAATAAACGTGTTTTGTGAGACGATTATGGAAAAGTATTAAATTGGGTACAGGGTACATCTCATAAATCTTTGCCGTCCCGGGTGGTGATTACCGCGAGCCAAAACAGCGGAGACGAGCGTCAAGCGGGCGGAGCGGGCGCGCGGGGCGGCGGCGAGGTCGGCGGTCGCGACCGCGCCGCCACTCGGGCACCTACTTCATGTTTCGTCTTCATATTTATAGTACAATCATTCCACTTTAGTGCAAACCGTACTCTGCTAATCCCCATGTCGGTACAGGCTTTAGCAATAATTTATTAGCGTAGTACTTTCACGGCTCGCACTGCGTTCATATATTGGCAGGTTAGCAGACGACAGTGCCATCGTTGTCCGAAGTTGCTGTTTAATGTCGTATAAATGATAAAATGTGAACAACTTTGAAAGACAATATTAATTAAAAAAAAACCCATAATTGTTGTTTTACATTCAACCAATTTTTTTTTGTTAATTATGCAATTGGATCCTAAGAGCTGAAAGTGAAGCTTAGTGGCGTGCTATTATAGGGGTCAGCACTGGACGGAGATAGGCTGATGATGCAGATGATGATGAATAAAATATTAAATATTCGTACTAAGCTTGGATAGTAATGATGGCGATTCTCATTGACCGCCCGCTCTCTTAAAAATTGTAAATAGGCGCTGGTCTCATCCAACAATACGGAGCGCAGCTACACAATCAAAAACAAACAGACGGGTGAAGATTATAGCTTGTAAGAAAAGACATCCTTATGCCTAAAATTCCTTACAGCACTCGAGAATTGAAAGAAAAACTACAGGATCACTTTAAATACGAATATTTTTATTCCGTTTTTGATCATAATATAAGAATTAAACATTTATACATTATACATATTTTACACACATTTATATTACACACGACGTTAGTAGGTTCATACATCTGTATAAACTAAGTGTATATTAGACAGGACTCCGGTGTATCTTAAACGTAACATCACACCTGAAATCCCCGAAGAGGTAGGCAGAGGAATGTAGAACATTCCCACGTTTCACAACTTACGTTTACGTTCCGGTGTATCTGCATATTACTATTTGAAGTTTTTATATAATGTCTAGTTATATATGTATCTAAATATTCCAAAAACCGAATATCCAATGCGTCAGATGCTATTTTCATTTGATGCTATTCACATACCAAGACAAGCGGAGTCAGAGGCCGCGGCAGGCTTCGGCGCAGGCTGCGGCCACGTCGGATATAATTTATGCATAGCCGTGTGCCTCCTACCGAGCGCGTGACTCGTGACGCCGCGACTGCACAACGTATTAGATCCTACCTCCCGCCTCAACACGATGCAACTTGAACTGTAACACAGACAATCTCAACACAGTACACGTCGCTCACTATGTAACACATGCCCGCTCTAAACGCGTGTTGGGATTGTGCATGTGTAAGCGTCACGTCCTTTGTACTCACGTTTACTAATGTTTTGTTGCTTTGAGCGACGGCGAGGCCGCTCAGCACATATCCTATTGTTCCATTAACGCAATACTACGATTCATTATGTCGTCTCCCAGAGTCAATACTTATTGCGATTGTACTGAACATGACCAGTACACTTACAATACATTATTTGTACTATTCCCTGACGTTCTGTCCGATGAACGATCCCCAACCCGCACGCTTACACGGGGGTTATGGGCAAAACTCCCAGTTAGGGAGGTCCACGCCCAGCAGTGGACCAATACTGGACTTATCTACGGCAAATGAGGTTTGCCAACTCGTCCTTGGACACCGTAGTAAACTGAGGCCTTTTCCCTCTGCTACCGAAAGGAGACCCGTATTGAACCGTGACGAAGGTGGATGACTATGACGATCTTCGCATTAGAATGTGACTCTTTTTTTAATTACGTGGCTTCAATCGCTCAGTCGAGTTCGGGATGCAAGTGGTCCGCAAAATGGTAACAAAAAACAATAATCTGTGCAGGTAAACGGCTGGAAATATAGACGTTGGCTTAAATAGATCAATCATAGTAAGTTGACGCGAAAAGAGGCGTATGATTGAAGAACTGTTTGTACTTGTCTGTGTTTCTCGCGGGTTTGGCAAGTCTCCGCGCGACGCTCTCTGTGGGGATAATCGCTCTCTCGGTTACTTTGAAACGAAATGACAAACAGGGTTGCGCCTTACAAAACATTTCAGGTACTCATAATGGTGTCTAAAAATGTTCACAGAAACTTACTCAAATGATCAGATTTATTTATGATACATAACATCACGCCTGTAATCTCCGAAAGATAGGCAGAGGAATATAGTACACTCTCACGTATCACGTAACGCAACTAGTGAAACGTGGGAGCGTTCTACACTTTTCTACGTCTTCGGGGATTGGAAGCGTTATGTTAAGTATTCAGTAGTTTTTTGTGAAGCGCGCACCGAGTAGACCTCTATCGTTTTATTTAAATAGACACATACATAATATGTGACAATAAAATGGTTATGCTTTTTTAAAATTTTGCGACCTTTTGTACAATCGCGGCCGGTGTTAGAGCGGCCGCTTCTTAGCAGCTGCGAGTGAAATGGACGTGATGTCTCAATGGTTAAATCGCGGATCGTCGGCTACGAGCGGCAATTCCAGTAGCCGTTGTGTTTCGCTTGCGAATGCACTGCGGTTTGACTGTTGACACCATCGGTACCGTAGGCAAAGCGAGGATTGGATATCGGAAAATGGATAGAAAAAATATTACTTTTTCTACATACATACTTAGCCAGATAACCCGGCAGACGGGCCGCTTGATAGTCGATAGTCTATTTCATTATTAATGTGACTATGTAAAAACAATTGGCCACCTCGATGGTCGAATGGCTGCGAGCGCGACTGACATTGAGAGGTCTTAGGTTGGAATCCCGGGTCGGTAGCTAATAGGTTTTTCCGACTAGAATTTCTACTTAAATCTTCTAGTAGGGGCTTGGACTCTGGTTTGTGCCCAGTGTATGGCAATAGACTTGCCACCTATTCCACTGATGAAACGTGGGAGTGTAGTACACTCCGCTGACTACCTCGTCGGGGATTGTAGCCGTGATGCTAAGTTTTAAAACAGGAAATCCTGCTGAAACGCATCACGTGCAGCCCCTACTGCGCGGACTGCACCCAGTGATTACGTAGCAAAATTATGCAGTCGCAGGACCGCACAACGAAGTAACAGCGACGTCTCCATACTACATGTGGTGACAGCGCGACGCGCCGTCCGTCTCACTTGTTAGTCGCAACTTACTTTGGAAGATTTTACTATTCAACGGTTCGTGATATATATATAATTCAAATGGCATTTATGCAAAATTGGGTCATTAGAAAACTTTTTGTACGTCAAAATGATACTACCACCGCTTAGGAAAATGGCTCGCTATGGAGAAGAATTGGCGAAAGATACTCCATAGGTGTACTTTTGCATTTGTTAAAATAAGCTGTTGTGTTAAGATATAAGCTAATTTGTTGTGGAGCTGAAATTACATTAAAAAAAGCATGTTTGTCATTTAAATAATCATTTACATTAATATATCGTCATATCAGGTCCGTTACGATATAGGCAGAGAGCAGTAAGTGCTAAGGTCCCTCTTATATTCCGACATGTACGTACGTAACGCGCGGAATCATGTAATAATGTTTCATTAGACAGTGCCAATGTTTTCACACAATCCTCGCTGTAACAACAGCGCGCGCAAACAACATTTAACACGTGACCGTCTACGTGACCCGCGTCAGCAATCGCCTACTTCACCAGCGTTTAATGTACAAGTTTACTTATGTTATTATCAACTAGCGCTTATGTACTTGTGCTCGAGCATATAGATGCAAATTGTTTACCTGACATCGTGTTATGTATAACAAAGCATGTATAAACATGAATATAGAAGCAACGCATCAGATCTATACGGACAGAGGTGCTCAGTGTGTGCACACCCTCTAAGGAACCTGGCGTGATATTAATAATATTAATAATATGTGTCATAGAAATAAATGCTACTGACGCTCTAACAGAGACACACAAGCAACTTAATTTTATTTTTGAATGACGATTGATAAGGACAAAATCACACAACTGAATTGAGGAGTAGCGTTTGGTAAGGGTGGTGCAACACTCATCCGGCTGAAGTGGCAGCGGGCTGTGGCGGGATCGGCGTGACGAACGAACGGACGAGTGGCGCGCCGGTCGCGCTCGAGCGCATCAATCGCTTCACGCCGCGTCGGCCGCGTCGGCCGCGCCGCACACACACAGCGGCATACACACACTAGCGGCCGTATCACGCGTTATTTACGCGTAATCCGAAATGGATGACCAATAATGTTTAAACAAAATATTTTCGTGTTGAAATTTTCCTAGATTATTTAGAATTATTTAGAATTTTTATATAGATTATAAAGAAAGAAAATCTGCGAAAAGATATTCGAAGCATTTTTGCAGCCAACTATTTAAAAAAAATATTGCTTTCAATCACCAGTCTTTCAAATGTCTAATTTTTAAGAGTCTATGGTGACTACTATATGGTGATTGAATTGACAAAATATCAATGTTTTCTTTAATTAGCGTCGGTCCCTTCAGTCTTATGCCAATTGGATGTAATGATTCCCTGTCGTATTCATTCGTTCATCAGATCACCATATCGAGATCTATCAATGCGTCCTGTTGGTGAGGACTCACTAGAGGACATCGGTCACTAAGTACTTATTACCTTCCGGTTTTTTTTTATCAATTTGTTGTTCAAAATATAATGTTATTAATTATTGTATTTCATTCATTAATTATTATTAAATTCAACATTAGTGTATTTAAAAGCTTTAATTGGTTTAACTACGTAACATCATCATCATCATGATATTATTAATTATTGTATTTCATACATTAATTATTATTAAATTAGTGTATTTAAATTAAATTAGTGTATTTAAATTAAATTAAATTAAATTAGTGTATTTAAATTAAATTAAATTAAATTAGTGTATTTAAATTAAATTAAATTAGTGTATTTAAATTTAAATTAGTGTATTTAAAAGCTTTAATTGGTTTAACTACGACGTCAAATTATTTGTATCACTTACACAATTTAATGGAAAGAGGACCGTTTGATGGAATAGAGCCCATCGCTTGGAACAGTGTAGTGTAATAACATTTCTTTGTAAAAACCACTTACAATTTGTAAATTTTACAATATTTTCTTGTTTTTGCTTTTAAAATCTAAATTTACTTTTACAAAGGTCGTCTAAAATTCATAAAGCAGTAGTTCAAGACCTTAGTCATCAAATCAAACTCTATAATGTTTAAGTATGACTTAATATGCCTTCTAAGGCGTGTGAAGTCTGCCAGCTTACTCTTGACCAGCGTGGCAAACTGTGGCCAGACTGCTTATTCTTAGCGCAGATCCGAGTGAACAGTGAAAAGTTGAAAGGATTAATGATGATGCTTGCCTGACTGCCTGTTCGTTGGTCGTGTTGGTTGCAGTCGCGACGGCCGATCGGGACGTCCTTAGTTCTAATCCCGGGTTGAGCACCATTGAATTTTTCTGATTTAGATTTTCTACTTGTAGCTCAGAGTCTGCAAATGTGCGCGGCGCGTGGCAATAGACTCGCCACATATTGCCTAGTGAGACGTAAACTGGTAAAACGTGGGGAGGTACCTACTACATTCCTCTGTCTACCTTTCCGGGGATTATAGGCGTGATTTTGCGATTAATTATGATCATATCTTAACCTTTAACATACTGGGTTGAGATCCGCGCCCAACAGTACAACGACACAAGTACTGATGAAGATGATGATGATACGCAATCAACGTTGATGGATACACGACGTAGCGCGCCACGAGGTCCTCTCGATACCGTGCTGACTGCCCACGTAAGTGCACTTAAGGTGAAATGGCGATGAAAAAAACGAGCAACCATCTCGAACCTGTTCTCTTCTATAATTCGAGGGTGCCTCGGGCGTGTAATAGCTGTAATAAACATCGGCTATCGAGGTCTCCATAAGTCACATGCAGCCTGTGTGATAGCTCCCATTAAACGCGCGGTTAAAAGCCTCTACCGGCTCATATAACACTAACGGTCAAATGTTAAAGGTCGTACACACAGTGTATTTCAGAGTTAACGGATGATTTGTTAGGGCCCTGAGAGCCGGTGTACGAACTATTATGGTATTCATCATCAGCCTATTGCAGTCCTTTTCTGGACATGGGCCTCCTCTGAGGGATTATGCCCATAATCCCCACGTTGGGCATGCACGCTGGGTAACGCAGAGCGCGTATTCTCGCACTGAATACGCTGTTACATAATAGCCGTGCCTCGATACACTGCAATATACCGCGAGGTGCCAACACCTCCACTGTCCGTATTTATTTATTCAATCCAAATTCATATGTCATTTATTCAAAATTGCTTCCTTAGAACAATTTTTGTACGGAAAAATGAAACTCGGACACCATTCGGAAAATGCCTGGCTATGGAGAAGAAGCGGCGACAGAAACTCTATAATTATTTATCAATGTATTATTATAATTCAAAGTACATCTAATATTACAGGTATCGTAATTCGATTGCGTCGTCAAGACCAAAAACAAACAATACAGGAATATTAGGGGGACTTGGAATACTCTAAGAATCATAATAAGCCATCATAAGTTGGGTGGAAATTTAACAACCAAAAATTGAGCCATCTTCACCTTAGTATGTTCGTGGTAGACAGACTAGTAGCAAAATGTCAATGAGTATCACACTAATTATCATAAATAAACGTAACATCACGCCTGTAATCCCCGAAGAGGTAGGCGGAGGAATGTAGAACATTCCCACGTTTCACCAGTTAATTATCATAAATGTATCATTATAAGAAGACCGCAAAGGACTGAGTGTGATGTAATAAAAATAATGATATATATACAAACATATAAGAGGCACGTCAGGTTTGTAAGGCTAGAGAAACTATAGCTTACTGAGAGCCCGGCGTTAGGGATTTATTAATACAATAACAGTTATAACTCTATTATCGCTGTTATAAATGAAGGGATAAACTTAGAGACATATAATTCCCGAAGTAAAGTATGAAACAGTGGCTCGACTCACATTCTGAAGAGCATAATTAGTTGCGATTCGCAGACTCCTTATGACAGAGCAAGACGAGAAGAGAAAATGGCGTCACGTTTCTCGATGTTCCCCGCGCTCCCACACAGCTAGTCACGAACTTATACTTCACTTAATTAACGTAAATAAGACAGTTTTGCGAACGAAAAAACAAAGGGGGCGCGCGGGCGGACGGTTCGCTGGAACCGGCCCGGAGTGAGGAGCTTCCGTCGGCGCCCGTCTTAGCCGCACACTTTATTCCACTTTTTATTTTTAATGAGCCCCTTTATCGTGACGTTAATAATCCGCGCGGGGAGAATTTCAAAAATTATTATGACGCCGCTGTAACAAAGCGTCCGGAGCCTTCCAAACATTGTAGTCTTTTAACGACATTAATGTGTCCAGATACCTTTTAATAACGGTAAAAGATCGTTTGTTTGAACTTTAATAGAGATTGGTCAAACACTTAGGTAAATTATTAATAAATAATCCATCCGCTGGAAGAGAGCTGTGGAAGATCAAGTCTTGGAAAGCCTATGTTCGGCAGAGGAATTTTAGAAGTGTGCTTGATGAGTCCTTTTTAATATTTACTATTCGGTTCGACAGAAAATAAAATTGTAATCAGTGATAACTATGACGTCAATATAGCACAGATATAACACATTGCTAGGACCAATTAAATTTTTGTGCAACGACAATGATGACGTGTGCACAGATTTTCAGCACATTGAACGTATAACTATATGACTCACCCCTAACGGAGACAAAAAAAAACAATTGAATTCCGACAAATGAGCATAGATATAACACGAGTTGCCACTTACCGTTGCTCCTCATGCGTGAACAAGCTACTCTAGCGACAGGAACTAACCGCGGGCTCACCGTTCCGGGTTCAAATATAAAAAAGTTCTTTATTCAAATACATTAAAAACTCCGCCTGCGTATGATTGGAAAAAATAACATTGCATTCTGACAACAATAAATTGTAAATATGTATAATGTAACTTTTAATGTAACTTCGATGTTTTTTTCCTTACATTAATTTCACAGATATAAATAGGATTAAATGTAATTATTATTGCTGAAGTAATAAATTTTCGTTTATGATAGGTATATTACATTTCTTGGTAGGATTTCTTTAGAAATATTGATATGTATTTTGCGCGATCGCACTATCAAGAAAAATAATTATGTAGATGGGAATTTTCGGCCAAGATAGATGAGTCTTGTCTTGGTCTTGGAGTTCCCGACATCTACGTTCATCAAAACGTAAATCACGCCTGTAATCCCCGAAGAGGTAGGTAGAGAAATGTAGCATTTACAGTCCCACGTTTCACCAGTTACGTTTACGTCCCAATATGGAATAGGTGGTAAGACTAATGACATACACCGGGCACATATCCAGACTGTCAACCAGTACTGGGAATTTCAAGTTAAAAAACCTAACCATACTTTGTTTGAGCCGGAAATCGAATCCAGGACAAAGTGTCGCGAATGCTCATTGGTAAGGAGCACTTGCCACCACTAGATCAACGACGCAGTCAAATATAGCCGGATAAACACATGTACGTCATCATCGGCCTTTGGTGGTCCACTGATGAGCGTAGACCTCCCGTCTATATTCCAAAAATATATAAATCAGACAACTCTGTTCATTATTACATGAACATAAATGACAACTTGAACGATTCGTATTAGAACTTTCGTTCATGCCAGTGTGTATTGTACCGAGCGTAGGCTGACCCTGTCGTTGCATGCTTGTCGTGCGGCGTGTAGTGGTGTAGAGCGGACAGTCGAGGCGTGTGTGTGCCGTACTGCGTACCCGCGGACCGGTCGCACACCTGCCGCGGGCACACGCCACGCGCGCTGCGCGCACACTGCCGCGGCGGCCTCTGCGTCATTTTTATTTCTAACTTTTCATATTGACGTCACGTGACACCACGCCCGCATTACCCCGAGGCACAGGCAGAGGAGTATAGAACGCTCTCACGATCAATCAGTTATGTTGTAGATACGTCCCGCAATGCAATAGAATAAACGTTCTATGCAATTGTCAGTGACTTGTTTCTAATAACTTGCTGACAATGCAGGGTGTCGTAAGAGTCGACTAAACTAAACTCGGCACTGGCCGATCGCGCTATGTTGCGGTCTGCCTAGGCACAGCTAGGCACAACTGCGAGAAGCTGTGCTCTGTAATTCTCAACCCACAAATGTGGGATTATGGACATAACCTCTCAGATGAGGCCTATATTGAGCAGTGAATTGCATTAGAGGTATAATGATGATGACGTTAGAAACAACATGTGTATTACAAACAAGCCGCATGTGATTTGATCCTTTTAACGCGGGATATAGACGACGCAAATGTTAGTCTATGGTCTGTAGTGACAGTGACATAATATGCTACATGTATAGTCTGTGGTCTATAGTCTGTATTAACATTGACAGTCGTTTAAAATTCTTTCGCTACTTACCATAGAATGAACTTGCTAAGCCCTACTCCTAAACAGGATTTTAATGATGATTCTTCATTGGTGTCCAAACAACTATTAAATTGCTATTTAGTACTGAATTTATCAAAGCCTGAAGTGTTCCCTAAGCATTATAATATATTTAGTTATCATTGCCCAAATTCGGTTTAGTATTTTTTTATTTAGACAAATGATTATAGTCCTGCATAATATATGCAATGTGGAAGAAGGGCATCCGGTCTGTAAGAATAGAGGTATTTAGCATTTGGTGGATTCTACCTATCTTATAAGATACCTGGCGCAACAATATAATATTAAAAGCTTTATTTAGTTAATATACGATATTCCTAAAACGAGTCAATTTTACCCTATACACAACATTTAGCTGCTGGCTACATTCCCACGCGTGCGCATTCATACAAGTGCAAATAGCAAGTGCAACTAACCCTGAGTAATTTCACGATGAGCGAAACCAAAACAGGAAAGTTGGAGCGCAGTGCGCGCGCAGCCTTTCCCGTCCTCGCTACGCGCAAGCGCAAGATAAGCTCGGACGTGCGCGTTTTATTTATTTTAACATTTTTAAGGCGGCCGCGCTCGCGGAGGCGTTTTATTTCTTATTGCGCGGCCCGGCGGTAAGTCACGAAGTGGCCCGCACCACCTTGAGGGCTAAATAGCACCTACACGACACCGCGCGCCCATTTACCTACTCCCTACTGAAATAGGGCGAGCGATATCCGCCGCGCGTCCTATAAAGTATCCGCAAGCGAGCTCCGCGCCGCGCGCCTTTTTTATCGCGAAACAACCGACACGTTCAGATTTAAAAAGGTCAAGCCGTTTAAATGTTTGCATCATTAAATGTACGCCACATTATACATTGCCGATAGTTGGTATCGTTTCGTACTGCATTACGCTTTTAGTTTGAATAAATATTTTGATTGCATATAATTCATGATAAAAATGTTGCTTTCTCATGATATACTTACCTTTATATAAGCAAGCTTTATATTGATAATTATTTTATTTTGTTAAATACATATTATATAGCACACATGATTATAATAGTTTTTTTTAATATAAAAGTATACAAGATTTATTCATTAAAATAAAAAATTCATTTTGTGAACCAACAAAATAAGAATAAAAATGAAAATATAAAATAAAATAACTGTAAATATGTATTTGTTTATAATAAATAAATAAATTAAGGCTTCTCTGGTACAGATTTTACTACGCAATAAGATCTCCTTTTGGTATAACTGTTCATTAGTATTCGATAAAAACTAAAATACAGGAAAGTTAATTTTAAAAAGTTTTATTTTACTACAGACTTTAGGCGTTCGCATACGTGGTGCAGTGCAGTACTTAAGGAATGAAAAATGTTTTTTCCTTATAAAGCTCACATTACGCGAAATAAGCGTAGAAATACAAAACACAGCTGCTACGATAATTTCTGTAATTTGCGTTAAAATTGCACCAACGCTGTCATAATTGTGAGTGAAGTCATCTTTGCTTACAAATGACGAGTATTCATCGTCTGAAGTGAGATGGAGAAAGATGTCATGACCATCTTGATAGCTACACATAATTACACACTGCAGGCCACATCTTGGTAAGAAACGTTCATATATCTGCTTACCACAAACCTCCCTGCGCGCCTCACTATAAAGCTACCTAAATATACGATTAGCGCAGAAACTCGAAAAAATTCCCTGCATATTCCTATATGGATGTTAATATAATATTTGATATGCAAGTCAGATATCTTCAGAAGTATCTACTTATGATATTTATAACCCCACTTTGTTTAACTTTAAGAATTATAAATACGGAAAGTTCATGTGTATCTTTATAAAATGTTTAATATGCATACTTGTTTACTTGGATAAAATTATTGTAGTTTAATGTAAACATTTGCTATACATTTACATATATGTATGAATGGGACTGTAACTGACAGTGCAGACCATAGACAATAGACCGCAGAATGTCCATATGTCACTATCCCTGCAGACTATAGACTACGGACCATAAGCTTTATGGTATAAAGGTCTTAACAGACCATATATCTAGTAATCTTTGCATCATCTAGGTTACCCATAGACCATCTGTTAGGCTACTCCCTAAAATACTAGCTATTCTAACCTAAATTGCTACCTAGACCGGTATTTTCTCCTTCGTAATTTTTTTCACATAAAAATAAATTATGCTTAGATCGCCTAATGCTTGAATAATCTCACATCCGTTATGAACATTTACAGTATTCGCGGGCCTTAAATCAATTTCCTATATTGCAAGTCGACCATTACCAATGCAGAAGTCGACCGGAAAATTTTAGTACGCATGTAGCAAAACCAATCAAAATATACGCGAAGTGAGTCGAACCACGCCATTCATAGTAATCACCGATGCCATTTATGTGAAGATTATCTATGAAATGAAATGAACAGTCACTGTTTGATTCCACACAGTGTATTCCATGCAATACATTAGAAAGTTGTTTACCGTTTCGGCTTCTGTGTTTTCAAATTCGTACCAAAGAAATATATGTAATTATTTTTGCCCTGTCAATAGACAAGTTTTGTACTCCCGAGTTCTGTATTCACGAGATAAGTTTGGCTACTGATTGCGCTATTCCATGGGCTTTCACCAATCTACATATTTTCAATATCTTGGAATATCACTATACACGACCGTCTGATGCCAAGCTAAGCGAAGCCTGTGCTGTGCTAACCAGACGGCTGATGAACTACATATATACTTATATAGATTTATTATTTATTTATTTTACTTTTTTGTACATTAATACAAAATCTCGAAGCCATAGAGACAATATAGAGTATGAATTACAATTATCATACACTTGCAGTCCAACTTGCGTCTTGGCGTCGGGCTTGACTCGCTTTCTCGATGTGATATATGATATTATTGATATAATATGCCTTAAAAAGCTATTCGTGTCATCATAAATATGGTTAAGCCCGGGGACGTACATTTAATTCCTGGAATTAATCCCCGCGTTACTAGATAGATACTAATAGATAAAGATAAACTATTTTAATAAGCAGCTCATAATTCTTAATGATAAAAAAAAGTATTTTATGAATTACAATACATAACACTAGATCAATAAATATAAAACTACATGAACATATGCAGTAGAAATATTTTTATAGAACGAGTCAGATGTGATTTCAACACAAGTATGGACGTCACTCTGTAATGATAACGTAATTATGACTCAAAAAATATCCGTAAGGTTTTTTCGTAGTGTTCGGCGACACGGCAGCCCTGGAAGGCGCACAGCGACAATAATAGTACCTCCGCGCGCTGCTTGTCGTGACGGGCGCGTCCTCTGGCGGCCGCGGCGCGCACGCGTTGCTCACCGATTTATTAAGGCTCCTAACATCTTGTCCACTGACCCTGTAAACCGAACGTATGCTAACTCGTCTATATCGATTATATGTATTTTATGCTCTTCAATTTGTTTAAATAATATTTTTAATTAAATATTCATATTGTGATACCTCTTAAGTACAAGACGAGCGAAGTAACTTGGAAGGATATATCATTTGAAACCGTTCCAATATTCTCTGAAATTCGTGACGCGTGAACTCTCATTACACTTATAATGAAGCCTTAAATACTCCGTAGTTTGGAGAATTAAAATGTTCCGCTTAACTTTTAATGTTTAAAAATACTATTTACATACATATACATATCATGATGTTTTATTCAATACGTAGTACATTACATCCCACGTATCTCATTAGTGACTTATCTTATAGTACAATGTAGAAACAAGTTGACTGCCTCGGTGGTTGAATGGTTGCTAGCGCGACTGCCGATTGAGAGGTCCCGGGTTCAAATCCCGAGTCGGTTACTATTGGATCTATCTAACTTATATTTTCCAGTAGAAATGTTATAGTAGTGCAGTCTGAGTCTGGATTTATACCCGCTGTAGGCTCACCACCTATTCCATATTGAAAAGTAAACGTGACGTCCAGACGCCTGACTGATGTGAGTGGAAATTGCAACAAAGAAGTGCGAAACTGCATACAAGGAAATTGTCATTGTAGCAATACTGACACATCCATGAGGAAATCAGCCACACAAAATAACTAAGCGAAAATATAAAAACTAAGTATAAACTCTGAGAGAGACGGTAGAAAATATAGATTGGCCTTGTCTCAGATAAGAAACTGTATATATTATCATTTTGCTGCGTTAAAGGGCTATAAAATACTCTAAATTTAGCTTTTATATAGCACTCAAGTGACTAATAAACCATTGAATGAATATATAAATCCAAATAGGACCTATAAAAATCGTTTGACATTTAGTGCTTGGTGCGCACTTAATGCGCCCACTATTATACTTTCTATAAATATTTCACAGACACTCGAGATGAGAGTTTAATTTTTACAAAGTATTTAATTAGCCATACGTCTAGTCATTGTAGCGTGTGCTACATATTAACCATTGCGTACCAAAGTTCTCACAGTATCGATTTTGTAATGAGTGTCCTGTGAAGTCCTTATTATAGATAATGAAAACTGAAAATGTGAGTCTATCTATAGTCCGTTTCTAACTAGAATAAACATTTCAAAGATATACGGATTCCAGCGACGGTTTTTATAAAGAACATGACCAAATGAAATAACAAATTGGGTATCTATTGTGTACGACGTTTTTATCTCATAATATCACACCACAATTAGTTCAATCAAGTACATGAGTACCTTCGACTTCTTCAAGTGACATGTCATTAATTTTATGTAAATGGATGTTTTAAATATGAAGTTAATTTAAGGTGAGGTATTGCGAGTGGGCTTATTAACACGAGTGTCGGGCGCGCCCTCGGCGCCCACGGCTACTAGTGAAAAAGACGTTATCTGACCACTATACATATATGTATGTACGAGTATTACATTGACTGCGTCGTTAGTCGTGTTGGTTGCAAGTGCGAATGTCGATCGGGAGGTCCTGAGTTCAATTTCCGGGTCGGACACTACTAAATTTTTCTAATTTAGATTTTCTAGTAGTGGCTCGGAGTCTGGAAATGTGAGGTAGCTCTGATTAACTCCTTGACAATCTCACAACATGCGAAGTTTCCATAGTTGTATACTAATCTCAATAATAAAAAATTGTTCGTATTTCTTAATATTATCTGTAATTCCACGAATGTTACGTTTTTTAAAAGAATATATTAAAATATATTATAGATGGATTAAACACAGATATAATAAAATGTGTGATAAAGTAAACGGATGCGAGGAAAAGTTTGAGAAGCGGTGAGGTTACTCAGGCTATTCCATTGAGATGGATTACAAGCGAAATGGTTTATAAGCATTTCAGGACTAAAAAATGTGCTACTTGTTAAGGATATGTTATTTTTTCCACCTTCACGCCTCAATTCTCCGCAAGGGTAGACAGAGCAGTGTAGTTCATCATTCACCTTTTATGTTCTGTGTACCACGTAGAACAGGGAGTGAGCCATTTGTCATATACATATAACTGAGTATTATTCCTACACATTACACGCCGGAGAGTTTGAGAGGCGCCGCGTCGACGAACGCTGACGCGGGAGTCGCCGGCGGTCGATAAAATTCCCGTCTGGCTATTTTATTTTAAGGTAAGCATTAACAGCGCGGGTAATTAAGCATCGAAATGTCGCCGCCGTACTGTAGAGAGGCGTCGCCCGAGCTAATGGCCCCAACACGGCTCACATCCACGTCACAACCACAAGCGTAAAGTATAACCGCAATTAAGAACTTCGCCGAAACGGAAAACTTGTTTAATTACTAACAAAAAACTTATTATTATCATTATTTCAACAAGACTACACGTCCAATTATATGGTCAAGATTAAGTTGAATAAATATTTCAGCTTGCCATATAGATATAAGCCGAGGAAAGGTCGATTTACACGCACGAAGATTTAACGTCGTACGTGCGCACAGCCCCTAATTAAACGATAGTAGTAGGTGTTTTGAATGGATGGTATGCTGCGCATTTTAACCACCTGTTCGTTGGAGCGATCAGACAAAAAGTCCGGTACGCTAAATTCAATTGGATAATCAATTCAATTAATTTGAAAGGATCGCTAGCTGGCTTCCAATCGCTGGCGACGGTGGTGACCGTAATTGGTACGATTAATGCTCTGAGCGAAGAATCGATTCATTCTTTGTATCGAGATCGGACATATTGAAGGCATGTACGGAATGAATCGAACTCAAAATTAACTATCTGCCCTGTGCCGCTGAATAGAGATAAAATCGTTAATGAACCTTTGAAGCGGACAGGTCCTCGCTTACTGAATAATCTATTGTGGCGAAACAATTTTTTTTCGCTATAAAAAAAGATGTGCCATTCAATGTCCCGGAGTAACCGCTGACGATTTTAATGGGTGCCTTTAAAACGTAATTTGTTTCAAATCAGTTGTTTTAAACGAGATTGTAACTTTTACTTTCGTCACAGTAGCGTTGGCTAGTGACATGTATCTTCACCAACACGTTGTTTCGTATATATAATGCTGTTTTAAAGATGCTTTTCTACACACATCCACACGTCTTTAATTAAATTGAAATTGAAAATGTATAAGTATTGTTTGTTAGTTATATTTTCGCTTGTATTCATGGGAATGTGTGTAGATCACTTAAAGATTAACATGTCAGCGGAGACTAAGTAGATTATGGGTATTGACGAAACCGGTTGGAGCTTTGGTGGCTGGCTGCGGAGGCATTTTCTAACGACGACAAAAAGCACAAAGGTCGCTCCGCCGGGCGCGGACACGTGCGGCGCGGTGGGTGGCGTCGCTTGCCTGCCGCACGCTTTTTATCTAACATGACACGTGATCTTGTAAACAGCGTTAAAAAATACCATTGCTCTTGTCATTTTGCCGCGAAACATTTTTCTCGCCGCGCAGTCTCGCGGCGCGTAGGTTCAATTAACACCATTAAGACAACCTGCTACCAATATTTATGTAATGTACCATTATATTGTGAGTCATGTAGCTAAATAGATTCTTATATTCGGGGATAAAATACGTAACAGCTCAATCCCGACAAAGTCAGAAGTCTGCGAAACTGGCGTGCGTTTAAGAATAAGGCGAGAAAATAAGGATAGCGATATCGGACTTTCAGTGCGCTCTGCCCAGCCCGTAAGGGTCGTGATGATATAATAATAATAATAGCAACAAATTTTTGTTTCTGAAAGGC
>DWDU01000705.1:0-17278 GCA_018245575.1 Jemadia suekentonmiller | reverse complement strand
AATCGTATGTATGAGAGAACAGACTTTAAATAAGTCAGTCAATACACGATCTGTTCTCAACAAGTTAAACTGATGAGCGGAGAACAGGAACCGCTTGTTTGTAAACAGTTTAAGATCTTAAAGTTATCTACAATAGCTTAAGGTGTTTTTTATCCATCATAATCTCCTTTGTAACAATTCCTTTTCTTTATTAGTGGTGATAAACTTCTAATGCCTGGCGAGCACCTAACGGTATACATAGATATTTAGATTTTAATTTTAAATATCGCTGATTATAAGGGTTAACGAATTCGGAACTCTGCTCATTTTAGAGTATATGTAATTATGCTCTCTAAGGCGTGTGAAGTCTGCTAAGCCATGTTGCACAGTAGAACGATACTTCTGTCCACATAAACAATTCGCTTTATGACGGTGAAGAGAAGACTAGTAAAAATAAGAGATGTTCTACAAAAATCTAGAAGGCATGTCTTCGGAAGATGTTTTGACCGTGTTGAGAATCTTTTTTAATATAAATGTGTTTTTACAAACAGAAATAACATAACGCGGATTAATACAAAGAAATTATAATGGTAGCCAACGCTTTTGATTCACTCGTACTCGTATAATAGCAACGTATACTACATTTGATCTGCTTAATTGCATGTCAATTCTGCGAGATATATTAATGTGCAATAAATAACGATCACTATTATAAGTGCACTGACACTAGTTACATTACCGCCTAGATCAGATTAATCCCGTCAGTAAAGTAGTACAAGATAAAACCAATCCAGTAGAGCTAGTACGCGATAGCGCTCAGGGAAAGCCTACTCCACGTCCAACGAGACCTTGGTGGCCTTAATCTGTTCACAGAGACCATCTGCATGGCTGATGGCCACTTAGAAAGTGTCCACTCTCGCTAAATGCACGTTTAAACTATCGGGAAATGCTGCTATGAGCTCTGCATATAGAGCTAGGCTACGCTAATTTGAAGAGAGAAACTTCTAGACTAATGGTTCGTTATCTTGAATTATTGCGATAGCTAATGGCTCCATTTAAATTGATAATTGAACCAATATTATATTAAATTGGAGTGCGTGCCGTGGGTTTATCATCAAACTAAGAATGAACCGAGAATGATAATAAGTAACAAGTAAAAATCGTCTTCAATAAAATCAAAGTCATTCTTGGAGCCCTCACATCTGTACTGGCCACACTTTCCTTCTAAACGTTGCCACAACACATATTTTTCTTAATTTAAATTCGTCAGTTTTCCACGAACATAAATATAATATAATCGCACTACGTCGTAGTCGCTGTCTATATTATTTCCACAAAGTCGATAAAAGAGACTGTATATATATCTTCTAAACTTCGTCACAGTAATATGAAAACCTTTTGATTTGATCGACGTTATGTTATGAGAGAAATGCTAGTCATGACAGATCAATACATTCACTCCACGAACCCCGCTGAAACTCGAAATGATTTGCATGTGTGTGTGCATCCGTAATGTGTTGTCATTACTCTCAATATTGCACACACACGCGGTAGCAAAAGAAACTACGTTAGTTGGTAACATCGCGCACAAAACTCTTAAGTTACAATAATATCAATGATAGAGATATTAGTTTGCGTCGTTTTAATGTAATTTTAATCATAGGTACCATCTGTTAGATAATAATTGAGATTAATATTTAATAATGTAACGCTCAAGTTTAGTACATTTATATGTCAACGTTTAACTATGATCTTTATCGAACTTTTTTAATATAATACGATAACAGTAACATATAGCTAATATAAAAATATATACGTAACAGCACGCTTATAATCCCCGAAGAGGTAGACAGAGGAATTCACCAATTACGTTTACATCCCATTATGGAATAGGTGGCGAGCCTATTGCCATACACCGAGGCGTGATGATGAATTAATAACAATATAGACAATAATTATATTTACAATTTTCAGTTCGTTTTCACGTTTTTATTCATAATAAAATTAAAACACTAAAACTTATTCATTACTACATACGGCAAAATATTGATTAATTTAAAAAAAACTAGTTATATAATTGTATTACAATGACCAACTTAAACACTAAGTTAAGAGACTACTCTTATTAAGATTATCACATATAATTAAGATATATAACATATAATTAAGATTATCACATGAGTTTTCAACAGTACCGCAGCACGTTAATAGGGATGAGTCACGTACGAGCAGGACGGACGACGACTTGCAGTTTATTTCGAGTTGTGTCTGTTAGGAATACGAAACTCTGCAGTGCTACACACACACACATCCATGCGTATTCTAAATTTAAATCAACATTCGAGTTTTATTTTGCGTCGTTTTATTTATCTATTGTTTTCATTCAGTATGAGCTAATTATTAAAACTATTTCGTTCACGAATGTACTCTATTGACGTTAGCACAATCTACGTATATGCATAGAAAATTTTACAATTTTCTAAAAATGTAACATTGCCCCTATTTCCCCGTAGGGGTAGGCAGGAGAGTGCCACAATTTAACAGTGATCTTATAAGTTGGAATAAGGAACAGGGAATGAGCCTATAACCTTATACTCACAATCCGGACTCCGTGGTACCACTACGTGGCATTTTAATGTAAAAAATTCTAATTTTGCCCAAACTGGAATCTCGATTAGCACTTAGAACCATTACAAACGAAACAGTCACCATACGACCAACGAGGCAGTCACAAATAAACTGTAAATAAGCTAAATTTACTTTCGTTCTCGTCCTAGGACATCGGCTCGCTTATCGGATATTGTGACAACAGACGCAGATGTGACGTAACCGGGGCTGGAAATATGTATACTGTCGCGCTGCTGGAATTTGAAAATGGAATGGAATGTTTTTTAATATGAAAGTCGTAAGCGCGAGATATAGGAGCGTTATTATAATACGATTTGAATATTACCAAAATTTGAGTATGAACAAAACAAAATATATTAATTTGGAGTAATCAATTAAGTCCGGTCGTGAGCTGATAACGCGGACGCTCCACAATGCACGTATGTACATATCTTAGTAATATGACATACGATTACAACAATGATATAACGCTTATCGGTCGCCGAAGGTCCTCGACATTTTAGAAATAGAGTTCACTATTATAAGCCGTAACTAAGGACGTGCACACACACCACACGTTTATTTTATTCTAGGATATGTTTAGGTTATTTTTTGTGCAGATTTATACATGTAACTATTACAACTTTATTGTGTAATAACAAAAAAGGCAATAAATATTTATTACGTAATATCACACCTGGAATCCCCGAAGAGGTAGGCAGAGGAATGTAGAACACTATAATATAATACTAAAAGTATACATAAAATTCTAGTTTTCAAAAATGGACCGTGTCCAAATTATTTTGTTTTGTATTTTTCATGAAACTTCCTGAACAGTAAGTTCGCGTAAAGTTGATCAAATTCCTCTCAATGTCAATACTATTTACATCACCTTGCTACGATTACTTTAATACGAATACCCGCATCTCATTTTTGTGTAACGTTTCCTAAATAACTAAGAACCGGGAGCTGTGAAGACATACAAATAAATACATACAAATAAATAATACATACAAATTTAGCGTCCTTATTTTATACAGAAGGAACGTGGTCACCATCAGCACACATAAGTCGCAGACTAGTCGCAGTCCAAATTGGGATCGCACGTGAGCTGGCATACTAACGACTTGGACCGTTTTTATATAACACGATACATAATGCTCCGTATATAAATGGGTTTTAAATAAAGTTACGTAAGGATGGTGTTCTGTTGCGTCGCATTTCGCAGTTCTGTTTTTGTTGTGTATTATCAATTTAAGATACAAGGCGAGAGCGGTATTTCAACTAAATTAAATCGGAACGTCCTGTTGGAAGGTCGAGCGTAAAGTAATTGTAATAGAGAGAAAGAAGTAGAGTAAGAAATATAGTGAGATTAAGAAGCAAAAGAAGTGATTATGACCGTAATACAATGGCATAATACAAAAATGGCTCGTACAATTTAAATCCAACAACTTTTTTTGGAAATATTAAATTACATCACTCGGCTGTCTTACGACAAGGTAATAAATTTTAGCCAATGTAAATAGTAATAACGTTATTTAATTAATTGATCGTTAATCTGCCGTCGTTTTGAGTTCAAATCAATTAATTCTTACGAAAGTTTTGTTATGTAATGAAATCCGATTACATTTATCACTGTGAAATTTAATGCACTATTTATGGGTTAATACCTATATTAAGATAAATATATATTATGTATGTGTATTATTGTTAATATTAGGTAAATATTATTGACAGTTATTGATTTTATATTAAAAATGACGCATATAGGAAAATAACAATAAAACTTTTTAATAAATTTCATATTCACATTTAAACAAAATTATAATCAAGTGGAAAGTGAAATGTGGATAGGTATTTTAAATGTCATTTAAAATGTTCTACCCATGGACCTTGTAACATTTAGTAGTAGTTTATAAAAATTACTGACTTCGATAGCTGAAGAAAACACAATATCCTATTATGAACTTCTATGTAGAATATTGTGGAAGTTTTAGGACTTGTACTTTAATATCATTGGTAGAACTTGCAAGTTTATTGAAAAGGAAAATTTGTGCACAGTATGTTTTAAATTATTATTAATCATTATTATTTAATAACAGTAGACAGCTTCTTTATAGGGTAGGTAAACGTCACTAAGTACCAAATATCACTGGCCTTACCGACCTGATGTGCGTTTATTTCAGCCCCGACGGTCTCTGTAAACGCTAGATACTTTAATTAAACAGTATTAAGTGATATGTAATAGACAGAGATGTGAATATATAGATATTAATATGCATTATTGTGCATATTAAACCTGCTTAGTTATACGATAAGCAAAATTATCAGTTACATTAAAAGTTATCTACAGCGTTCATTGATTGATCACTGCGAATCGTGTCTGTAATACATGTTATATTTAAAACATTGCCGCGAATTTGGTTGTATTTTTTTTGTATAGAATATTATTATACGAAATGGGATGTTAATAATACCGTCGATAAAAAACACAACATTTCAATTAAAGATATCGTGAACTTTCCTTTAAATTATGATTAGACATAGCTTTAGTTATACATATTTACAATTAAATACACATTAAAATATAAAAAAAACGTATTATAGGTTTGTAAGAATTATATTTGGCTCTGGGTGTTCTCTACCTACCTTGTAATTTACCTGGCGTGACGATATATTAATAATAGAAAAGATAGCATAGAAAGAGATAGAAGGGCATAGTTTTTGCGTATTAGTAGTCTAAGATATAATGTGGTTCAGTGTTGAGGGATCAATTACTCTATATACGTGGAATTTTTACACCAATAAGGCGTTGAGTTTTAGCAGAAGAAAAGTTGCTTCGCTAAATCTGGTGTGGCACGAAGCGTGGGAATTGCATGAAGAATTTATAATCGCTGCGTTCTGATAAGCGCTCATTGTGGTGCATTTACAGTGAGAAAAACATTAATATACGCAATAAAACACAGGACAAAATTAATTTATGAACATAATATAAAACCTAAACTATACCTACATTACAAAAACTAATATAATACATAATAAAAAGGCAAAAGAAGATAATTCATGAATTTGCTCCAATTGTACATAGATCTTTATGGGTTGATAATTTAATTTTTTTAAAGGAATTCATACAGTTGCTTATATAATTCATTTGTATTTGTCGACTCCTCTACATCTACCTACTCTATCACTATTTATCAATAAAGCTGGAGAAATTGATATAACCAAGATTAAACTGGTATCTGCGAAATGTCGTCTATAAATGACTTTGAAGTGGCCGAAAATCACACTGATAAAAAATTTAATTTAATTATTTGCTTCCAGTAAAGCGATAACTACATAATAATTATTATCATGTACTTAAATAAATGTTATTTGCTACTGGTTTTAGGTGGTTATTATATTCTGTTCTATTTGTATCATATATATATCCTAACTGTAAGTCGATTACAAATACGTTTGTACTTTCTGTGTATCCTATCCTAATTATATCCTGTGTTAAGAGTTTCTTGAATTTTTTTTCATTTCGACACTATCTGATCCCGAAGTAAGCATCAAGAGACCTTGTGTTATGGTAATGAGACGGCTGATAAACTACATACATGTAAATATAAGTATTTACTTATATAGATTTTTATACAGCCAGAAAAGTTGTAATTGTTCACATCACACAAATATTTTTTCTGGATGGAAATCGAACCAACGACGAGATTTGCCATAATACGAACCACTGCATCAACGATCCAGTCAAAAATATAGGTACATATATGTGCTCCCATTCAGAGAGCTCTTGAGAGTCGGTCACCAATACGTTTGACTCTTACTGTAACCTATCCCATCTGTATGCAGTCTTAATAAATCGCAATTACGCTTTTAATCACTAGGAAATTAACTATTCACATTGCAAAGTTGTAATTAACTTATTGTAATTAATTAATAAGGATTTCTTCAAGTTTTAATCGTAACGTAACAATTAATATTAGTTAGAAAGCATTAATTAGATGTGGTCTTAATGCAGAACTAATCTGTAGCCGACAAAGCCGTTCAGTTGTTGGTGAAAGCAGAAATCATTGTGGATCGAGATTACATCTCGGCTTATCCATTAATTAAAGAACGATAATAGAATACGCTAATAGTTCCGCCGCTCGTGAAGTGCATAAAAAATAGTTTTTAAAATACAATACTTTTTTCATAAAATCAGTAGATGTTAAGGAATGAAGCACTTCAATCAGATTCCACGTAAATACCATCCAGCGAAGCGCAAAGTAATGAAATATTTTTCCCTTTTAAAAATGGAAGTTAGATTAAGATGTGACGCTATCGTAATACTATGCGACAATAGACCTCCTATACTATTCAAACATATATGTACATATATCTGTCTCTGTCTACATATTGCAAATTCAAATTTCAAATAACAATAAAATCTTATTATCATACATAACCATACGTCACAAGTAACTATTGAAAATAATAGACAGTACGAAATACATTCAAAAATAGAATAGGATGTTAGTAATTTAAACATTTTCAAATACGATGCATTTGGTGCTGGGAAAGCAAACTCCTCATCACCAGACCGTGATCACTACCCTCTATATTGACATCTAATGCACGATCTATCGTGATGGCTGTCAGGTCATTTACATCGATTCTAGAACAGTGCATATCGATTGACTGACGTGCCATAAGGCCGCTGATTATTTGGAGAACTTTCGAGATAGCGATATGTCTTTTCAATGTTATACCTTGAGTCGGAATTATGATTTTCTCAAGATGTAAAATATTGTATGCTCATTCGTTTCGTTCTACCTGTAAAGGTAATATAATAATTTCTGTTTAAATAATCTATCGGGTCGACTAATGCGTTATCCGCTTGCCCGTGGGTATTGCCGGCAAAATGTTGGGCTTATGATTCTTGAGGATCTTTACAAAAAACAGTGGATCTTTACAAAAATCTTTAAAAAACGGTGTTTTACTATAGTATTACCTGTTACATATGTTCCGGTCTGAAGATTATGCATGCTCACATTCTGTCGAACAAATTGCTATCCAAATTAAGCATAGTAGGTATAAAGCGTTACCTACAACAGAGACAGTCAAGACTGTGACCATTACGCGTGCATTCGCCAAGTACCGTTTCTAATTTGCACGCTTAGCGTGACAAATTGTGCTAAAATATTACAAGTGTCCATAGAGTGCGGACAGACATGGCACAGAATTGGCATTTAGGTAGTGCGGAATCAAATGTTTTATAAACGTAACATCACGCCTGTAATCCCCGAAGAGATAGGCAGAAGAATGTAGAGCACTCCCACGTTTCACCAGTTAAGTTTACGTCCCAATATGGAATAAGTGGTGAGTCTATTGCCATACACCGGGAATATATACAATAATCCGAGCCACCACTAGAAAATCTAAATTAGAAAATTTTTAGTGCCCGACTCGGAAATTGAACCCAGGATCTCCCAATCGGCAGTCGCACTTGCAACCAACACGAATCACTGTCGAAGTGGAAGGTTGGTATCTAAACAAGTGCGCTACCATTGATACAAATATTTAATCAAAAGTTATTAATTTAAATAACACTTTCATATTCACATTCCTAAGTTTAATGGAACATGAGATGACATAGATTTTTCTATTACGGAAAAGGTAGGACGTACCGTCCATTAATAGACTGCGGAAATGTCACAGACCTTATTAATGCGCCCTGCAACATTATTCCATGTGCTCAAGTGTGAACGAAGATATAGACAAGCACATACAATGAGTGTAAATTATCACTTTAGAGTTTAGAATTGTTTAATTTTAAAAATCTCAGCCGTGTATATGAGATGTGTGTGTCACTGAGTCACATTCGTATTGAGAAAAACCGTAACTGGTGACTGATGCTAGCAATAACTTTGCCATTCAGCCGTCGTATCCTGGTTAGTTAATAATAATTGTATAACTAAGTTTTCCGTTACTACAGCCAGAGGCCGCGTCAACTTGGAAGCTGTTTTGAATAAATAACAGGAAATTAAATGTCGGCCATGACGGACTGTTCTGATTTCATTTACACTGGACTCAACACCGTTGGTTTGTTTAATTGTTTGTTTTAAAAGATAATTGTTTTTTCTTACAATTACAACACGCTCGTTTAGAATAAATTTAATGTTTCAACGGTACTTTGGTTCTTCTCTTTTTAATTAAAACGATCGAAATCGTTTCTAATCTCACGGACATTATAGTGTGTAAATATAGGGTTGTACAAAACACCACGTATGACAGACGTCCAACACATAACCGCCTAGTTAGAGGTATGCGAGTGGATTCGAACCTTCAAATCTCGGAGTTGGAGAACGAGTTCTATGCCATAGACAGTAGTAGCCGTTTATAATAGTTTTCGACGAAGTAATGAATAAGGATAATGAATGTTATTTACAGTTACAATTAAAAACTAGGTATATATTAAAAAAGTTAGACCTCGAATGCATTGTATTAGACGAACTGAACTTCAATCATTGTGGGAATATTTGAAATGAAAACAATTGCCAAACTCACCTATGTGTCCCGTATGTTGGAAATTCGTGGGCGCTCCGATCATGGAGCGATCTATTCTCCGGCGGGTCCGCTGCGCCTGGGCGGCCGGTTGGTAGCAGCAAGCGAACCATTGCAGCCAGATCTCACTGCCAGTTGTCGCCATTCTACTGTCCACCACACAATTACCACTGATACCGTTAAAAGTGTCACCGAACCCACGAAGTTCGCCCGAGCTCACTCGACCAGTCGATTGATTGACGCGTCAATCAAAGCTGACTTTATTAACGCAGTTTCAATTTTAATCACCGGTTTTAATTGCTGCCGTGACAAGTCTTTCCACACCAAAACTTTAGTGTGAACACCGTTATTGGTGGCAATATATTTGTTTCAGATATTCTCAGATTACTATATCTGATGCGTCTTCCTCACAGATCTGTTTCCAACTGATACCGACGCTGGCATGGCTCCGCAGATAAGATCTGAAAACGAAACACAAATATATATTATTCCGAGAAGTGATCTGTTTAATTTTGTTTATCACGTTTTGGTAATGTCTGCGTGTGTTAATGGTAATGTCGTAATTAGATAACGATGGATATTGTTTACAAGCTGAGGGTAAACTAAAGAGAAAAACAGCCCGCCATTGTTTGCTACTTAACCAAACAATTCGCAAAGCAACCGATAATTGATTTTATTTATGCATTTATAAACATATATTAGACATACGAGTCATTTAATTGTTTCGAATGTTAATTCAAATTTATTTTATGAAAATGTATGAATATGTAAAAAATATCAAATACTGAAAATTGTGATGTAATATATGATTCATGGTGGGACTAAAACAAACAACAGGTGAAACGTGGATTTATTTTTCTATGTAGTATTTATTTACTAGTTGTTATATAATGGTGGTTCGAAAACCTTGTTAGGTTCGCAACAATATCCGCAATATGGTGCACCGGCGTGCTCCATATTATAAGGGCCCTCTTGAATTCAAAAGGGGGAACTTATCGACGATCTGCGAGACAACGAGGTTCTCTTCTTAGTGCACATTTACCCACTTGAACACGTTAAACTTTTGCGAGCTATTTTAACCCATGTTCCAATGGAATATGACCTCCTTTTGTAAAACATTTTTTTGATGAGGAAGAGGGAAGACCCGGCGCGCGATACAAGCCAGGCAGAGCATTAAAAAAGTTGGAAAGAAAGAAAACTATTAAGAAGTTTTATGTATCGTATCTCGATTGTTGTTAAGCTTTTCACATGTGAGTTCACATATTATAACTATATAGGACTTGCATTCCTGTCTCAACATTAAAGTGCAGTTTATTCTAATATCGAGCTAATTCTACGTATACTTAATATTATATTAATATCAATAATTGAATATAAAAATAACCAATAATTTGGCTATAATTTGTGTTGTTCGTATTATAAATTGTATTTGTTGTTTATCTATTAACTGGTCAGGGTGTCTACCGAACTAAAACGAGTAGAAAAGAGTTCCAAAGCGTTTTCATATTCATAAATATTATTTGAATAATAGTAATATATTTTTCCATTATCATAATTTCTACAGTAGAATTGTAGAAATTCGAATTCGAATTTCAAAAATCATTAACATCTATCGAATTATGAATTATGGAATAGAATTAACGGTTTAATAATATAAAAAAAAGTTTATAAAATTTTCTAACATAGCGTCAGGGCTGTATCACGCTGAAAAGTATTTCACTTTTACAACGAAGCGTTCAAATTGATATTAAAGTTATTACAAAATACATTCTCAAGAACATCTAATCTGCGGCTCAACACTTAAGGCGATAAGGAACAGCTGATAAAGAAGCAGATAATATACAGATGGAAAGTTCACGCCACGTAGTATGGCGTCGCAAGTAGAACATCTTTGACGCAACACCCATGTGATCGTAAGGTTGTATCTTGAATATAATATACGCAATTGTATAATACAATCTTCATATGTTTATTTTCACACAGGTACAGCCAGCACAGGTACAAATGGAAAATCCTACACAGTATCCAGATATTAGTGCGTAAATAATCTTCGCACCCATTTTTAAGAATATTGCGCCCATTATTTAAGTAATGTGGGATTTAGCATAGTTGAAACTTATATGGAGGAGGTGCGCACAAACATTAAAGTTTACATGTTGTTCGTATTACAAATAAAAAACTAGACATATTTTGTTGACACTCTTAAATATAAGGCTAGATGTATGGTCAAAAAGTGGCACAGATTTATATAAGTTTACTTTTAGTGTTTTTTGACTGCCTCGTTGGTCGTGTTGGTTGCAAGTGCGACTGCCGATCGGGAGGTCCTGGATTTAATTCCCGGGTCGAACGGTACAAAATTTTTCTAATTTAGATGTTCTAGTAGTGGCTCGGAGTCTGGATATGTATCCGGGTTATGGCAAATGGTTCACCACCTACTCCATATTGGGACGTAAACGTAACTAGGAAAACGTGGGAGTGTTTTACATTCCTCTGCCTACCTCTTCGGAGATTACAGGCGTGATGTTACCTTTACGTTTTGTAATGAGAACCACTATAGCGTTAAATCTTATTTAAATAAAGAACAACACTGCTCGGCTGACTTACTGCTAACATTCATAATTAGATGTTTGCTTTTCAATATCAATAAACAGGAATAAATGGCTATTTAATGACACTTTCCTAAATGCGCTCTAAGTAGTCTCAATTTTGCTTATTCGGATTTGGCTAGATTATGGAGACATTGTCTTAAATATGATGCGTGATGAAATCCTAGGCTAACACTAAAACAAAGGGTTGTTAATGAAAACAATTAGTACTAAATGCTGTAAGATTCTTATCAGATTTGTAAAACTTAACTATAGGTGGAATAATTAGCGAAACTTTTTTTTACCGTGCAGCAATTGTTACCATACTATACGGTTTCGGTTTTAATGGTCTTGTTTCAGTTATACGTCAATACGAACGCAAACGACTCAGTCGTCACGTGAGGCAACGTATCTATGACTACTTGGAATAGATCAGTTACTAAATGAATCCGTATGATGGTTTAATAAACGAGATAATGATATTAACATTAGATCCCAACTTATAGCAATATCGCTAATTTAACACTGACCAATAATATGTATTAATATGTAGTAACTTATACTCCTAATTGGACAGTTCTATTATTACAAGCACGATCGCTATCGGTTACAGATGTCTGGACTACGGCGATCACGTGTTTGCTGCCTTACTCATTTACTACAACACTATAGTCTTTTCATTTAAAAAATAAAAGATTACGAGAATATAACTCCATAACAAGCCACGCTATAATTATGGATAACAATACAGACATTATCATCATTAGACAATTCCCGTTCACTCTAATAGAACGCCTCTCTAGTCTTATACTCTTCAGCTCTTCGCATCAAACCGTGCATGTTATAACGCTCCACAGTTTTTGTTTCCGTGTGAAGTGTACTCAACAGCACGTGTTGGCGACGATGTGTATGCAAGTGGTATTGTGTCCGCCAGTATCGTACAACGTAACACTTGTGCCTCAGCTGCGTGCAGTTGTACCGCCTGGCGTCAGCGCGAGCACAGACACAATGGATCTTAAGTACAGCTCCGATGTACTGAAGAGTGCTGAAAAAATCTGCTCCAAGCGCATGATATAAGTTTTAGTGATATTTTTTTGAGCTAGAAATACTTAAGCGTTTGGAAAAAGAATCGTTTTGTGGTTTTGTTCACATTTCACATAAAATTTTGACATAAATGAAGTTTTTTCTCAGTTATTCCTTTTTTAATCTGTGGAAATAATTTAACGTGAAATGATGGTATGTAGGGTTTCTATGAATACTTATATAATGTGTATTATTTGTTTCTTTGAACTTAATTGAGCGTATTTTATTGCTTCCGAAGATTTAATTATAAAATTAAAAATTTAATTAAGAATGGAGTATGAATGTAAAACCAATATGAATTGAAATAATTAAATAAATATAATTTGTCTAGAACATTGGAATTCCCTCAAATGTAATTACATATTTATGGACTTGAAAATAAAAATGAATATGTTGTTAAATTAAACCAGATTAATCATCTATTTATGTTATGATATTGTATCGGGAAAAAATTAAGACAACAAAGAGTTGTTAAATGTTAACGAACTTACATTTTTAAATGTCAGTGAGTAATGTAAAGCTTAGATTTTTGTGCTATCAAAGTATTTCGATTAAGATACTGTCAAAAAAAATGATACAATATGTTATCAATTTATTGGTAATTGATATCAAATGAAAGACGTTATTAAAATGATAAAAGATTTGTTATCGGACGTTTTGCCGCGAAAATGTCAAACAAAAAAAAAACAAGAAATACTGTTAAATGATGAAGGAGGCCGTAAAAACTATAAATCTATAACAGGATAGTTTTACTACGGCCTTAACCCTCTCATTCTGAGAGGAGATCCATGTTCCAACAGTGGAATGATAAAAAAGGTCGAAAAAAGGATAGTTGGCTACTTAAATGGATAATAATAGTAAAGGCCATGTTAATACGTAATAATGCTAATATGTAACAAACGTAACATCACGCCTGTAATGTCCGAAGAGATATCCAGAGTAAGACAGAGGGCGGCAATTCGTTTACGTCTCATCATAGAGTAGGTGGTAAACGTATTGCCATGCACCATATTACAATATTTAGTATAAACATTCAACTAAAGAGCATTTCTGAATAAATGTAAGCTTACTGTAAAATTTCGATTTAATCTTGTACTATACGAAAGACTACTAATAGCTTCATGAAAGCTAGGCAATACTATCATTGAATAGATTATTTGTAGACAAGCAGGCACTTAGCGGGCTTTAACAGTTAGCTACTTAAAAGGTCTAAGTACTTAAGTCTTAGTCAACATTTTCTACAAAATGTACACAATAAAGAATAAACGTTTAATTTAAAAACTGGTTAATGTTATAACAAAAAATCTCTTGCCTTTTCTGTTTTTAAATATGTATATAGACTTGGTAATATGTCATTCAGTGGGTTATTTTAATTGGATGAAAACAAAGTTGACTGATAAATGTATGTTGTCAGATAATTTACTAAACTATGTGTCGAGTTAATTAATATTAGCTAGTCGATACTTTTACATGCGAAGTGTCAAAACATCGTATGAATAATTAAGAATTAAAATGCACTCTCTAATTGAAATGTTCAGAAAGTGTATCAGTTTAATATAAATGAGTTAACGTAATGGCTTATATAAAGCGAGTAAGATTAACGGTAAGTTCATCTACAGCTAACTGTGGTGGAGGATTACAGTCATCGTTTAACCGCGTCTTGTATATTCGGCGAATAGCGAACATCAAAGCATTATTCGTTCGCTGAAAGCTTAAGAATTTTGTTCGCAGTCAATAAATCGTTTCATAAGGAACTTTGTAACGACTAATTACATCGTTATTAATAAATAATATACATAATGAATAAATAAGTAATATATTAATAATTAACATTAATAACTTTGTTTATACTATTTTGAGTTGGTTAATTCTATTTCAGATATACTGATTAGGGATAGGGATGCTATTCAACTGACCTTATATCAGCTTTATTCATGTACGTTTTGTCGGCTTGGCCCCATCCAGAAGAAACTTAAGCTGTGCTGTATATGTCACAGAGCGAATAATTTGAATCTTGTACAAAATGTAATATCTGTATACTCACGAAATGTTAAACGGGAATCTTACTTTTGAAACTAAAAACCGAAATTAATAAAGACGTAGTTAACGTAGTATATTCAAGGTTATCTTTATTTTCTATGTCAATAACTAAATCCGATCTCTTAATACAATTGACTTTCTCTCCTAACACTACTAGAAGATATATGCAGCGTTGTTAATTTTTTACTATTATTTTCTCTGTGTACAATATTTTTAAACAAATAAATAAATGTATAGAGGCCACATCGGGTGGACCAGTGCAGCGATGTGGCGAGACCCTTACCGCGGCGTTACAGCTTGCGTCAGCCGGTGAAAGTGGACGGATCATTGGAGCTCCGAAGCGAAAGTGATACGCTTAGTTGATTCAGATACGACTCCTCTGTGAATTGGTCTCGGGATCAGCGTAATGTCAGCGAGCCAATCAGTTGGTTGAAGCCACGCAAACAATCATGCAGCCGATGTCATGTCCCTGGCCGGTAAAGTATGCTAATATATTCGTTGGTACATAAATGAGACAGAATTATTACCAAAATTGTTCCACGTCACAAGAGACATTTTTAATATATTTTATTATTATAAATAAATGTGTAACAAGCTCTATACCTATATTTAATTAGCTTGTTTTGGAGTTTGACGTTGATAGCTTAAATTATGTGATAAAATGCAGGCTACAAAGAACATTTTTTACATCAACAACTAAAAGGTTATTTACATATCCACGCGATAGTTGCGAATCAAATATGGATTTTAATTTTTAAGTAATTCATGTGGGTAGAAGTAACAACTTCATTAATAACATGAAAAAATATTAAGTCTCAAGTATCTATTAAGAGACTGGTGCATAATGTTGTAGGTAAATGAACCTAGAAGTATTGGAGAATCAAGATTAACCTAATGTTAACTAAAATACTAAAGTAAATTGACTTAGTTGTAACAAAAAAAAAGGAACATCACGCCTGTAATATCCCACTCCCACGTTTCACCAGTTGCGTTTACGTCCCGCTATGGGATAGGTGGTGAGCCTATTGCCATACATCGGGCACATATCCAGACTCTGAGCCACTACTAGAAAACCTAAATTAGAAAAATGTTGTAGTGCCCGATCCGGGAATTGTACCCAGAACTTTCCGATCGGCAGGCGCGCTTGCAACCAACACGACCAAAGAGACAGTCAAAAGAATAAAAAGAAATGAACATTAAAAATAATGGATCAATTAGTGTGTATTATAATTAGTGTGAATTATTTAATAAGTGTCGATTAAAATTTCATTTCAATGCCATTGTCATCTCATGACAATTGAATGCCATTTCATTCATTCTGCTCGCGCGTCGCAACGTTATTCTCAAATGCAACTTTGTTACGATTTGGTCCAATGTTTTTGTACTCGACAAACAGTTGCAAACTGACACGGATTCCTTCGTTACACAATGGATTACGATTCGACTTTTACGGTTGACGTACCGAATTCTTTTTTTATCTTTAACCTGGTCTGTAATTGATCGTTTTACTTTTGGACTTTTGAAATTCGTTTCGCTCATTTTTTGCCGCATGTTCACTAATTCATAATTAGATTTTGTTATGTTTTTATATATATATCCAGTTACGATTTTCGCTTTTTTATTTGCCGTCCATTTTTAAATAACAATTTAACATAAACACGGAAACAGTTTTTTCGTTTCACGATGCATTAAGACTTGTTTTATGTTTTGTTGTCATCAATTGACAGTTCGTTTTCATTTGAATCATGATGCAACAAAACGTATTTACGGTTTGTTGAAATGTATATTGTACAAGAGTACTCTTTCTTATGGTTCTACGTAGTGATTTGACGTTTTTGTGTGAAAGAAATTATAGATATATTTGATGAAATTCTCTTTTTAAGCTTTGATTGAAAAGTCTTTGTAATTAATACTACACTTAAAATTTAGGTGGCCGAAAAACTATGCCGGATAGGCTTTAATTCTTTCAGCATTAAACCAGCTTTTTGTTGTAGAAAAAATACCTACTTCATATCCAGGCATAAACAACAGTTTAAAAACAGTACCAGGTAACAATATCCAAGTATAAAGAATAGTTCAAAACCAGTAGGTGCCACAAATTAAAGCTGCGAAAACATTCTTCCTACATACGATAGTCACAATGCTATTATACCTAGACTGCTTTAATCGCCTCTACATGCTTGTCCGTCCAGACGTTTTATAGTGCGCACTAAAATTACACGTCAGAGCGTTATCCTCATCGACTTTACTCAAATGGTTTCCTTCTAGTCACAATCCTTACTAATACATATCCTGACTTTCCTTACTGTACGACTTCCAAAACGGTACATATGTCTTTTTTGATACTAATTTGAATTAGAAGTAATTTTAATAATTCATAACATGACATTAATAGCTATTAAACGATATTGCATATTTGTTTCTTTTGTTTAACTTAATGT
>DWDU01000704.1:0-17281 GCA_018245575.1 Jemadia suekentonmiller | reverse complement strand
GCTTCATTTTGACGTACAAAAAGTGTTCCAATGAACCAATTTTGAATAAATGATATTTGAATTTGAATTTGAATGAATATCGTCTTACTATAGACTTGTCGCTGGAAAAAATGTATTTCTGACTAAAAATAGTTATTAACTTATATTAAAAGAATGTTACTTGAAACTTACTTGGAGGTTATTACTTTCAGTATTTTTTATTACAAAAACTCAAAGTGATTTCTAAGTGTTTCTATTTCTGGAGCAGCGGGCAAATGCGAGTTTTTAAGAAGTGGTTTACGTCTGACATAATATAATTATTAAGAGGTAAAATGTGGCACAGAATGTACAAATGCATTGTATTAAAAAAATTCAACCGTAAGTTACATATCGTACATACATCGATGTAAAATATCATTTTTTATCTGTTTTATACATCCCAACGTGCACCAAGAGTGAAACAGACCGAGAGAAAAAAGAAGGGAGAGAAAAATCCTTTAATTAAGTGACCTTATCAAGTTTTGGATATGACTAATCTATGGAAAATTCAACGAGCAGCATTTTGTGATCGTTAGAAAAATTTTGTAACATCACGCCTGTAATCCCTGACGAGGTAGACAGAGGAATGTAGTACACTCAAACGGTTCAACAGATACGTTAACATCCTATTATAGAATAGGTGGTGAGTCTATTGCCATACACTGGGTACATATCAATACTCCGAGCTACTACTAGAAAATACAATTTATCTAATTTAGAAAAATCCAGTAGTGCCCTACCCGGCATTTGAATCGAAGACCTCTCGATTGGCAGTCGCGATTGCAATCAACATGACCAAGGCAAGAACAAAAATATATATTAGATCCTTTTAATATATAATTTTTGTTCTTATTGATATTGCTGTGAAGGGGAAACAAATCAGGCGGACTTATTGTTACATGTAAACTTCGTGCGAACCTCATAAGCCACATATTGAAACTACGAAATGAAGGCGCCTGGAGTCGAGGCGATACGTTGTGATTAAAAGCAGCCGCGTTTCTTTTCGCAGTATTTCCGGAAAAGTCTCAGTTGTCATAAATATGTCACGGGTTATCATTTCGCGTCTTGTCTTGTAGAATATTTCGTGCTTTACAGGGTTTAATATACGATTTTTGTGACTATCGTTGGACAACAAATGTTTACTGTGATGGATAAATAATTCTTCTGTTGTTTTCTTGGTCTTCCGTTGTTGGTACCTACAGGTTGGAATGAAACTTGCCGGCACATGGATTGGACTAACAAGACAGTATTACGCTCTAGCGACCTACGACATGTAGGGAGGGAAGAGGGGGGGGAGGGATAATATTAAATGTTGTTTATCCTTGCGTGTAGCCATGTATTCCTTCCAATCCATTTGTAACAAATATTGTAAATGCATAAAAAATAATTTGTACTACATTCCTCTACCTATCCCTTTGGGTATTACAGGCGTGATGTTATCTGTGATCTATATATTGAATATACTTCCTCTTTTCATACATGTTCATATAATAAAGACAGATCGTTGTACTCGTGCCAGAAAACTAACTTTTTCGGGACATAAAAATTACAAGGAAGAAAAATAATATGATGTACGAAAAAAATACGTAATTAAAAGATCTACAGGATTATATCGAAAATATTCTTTAAATTGTACACATGTAATTAAAATAAATATATAATCACATATACATGTTCTCTTGTGCTGTCAGGGTACTTACTATTATTCATACTCCTTTCAATCTGTTTATCACAATCGACGTATTTTCTATTTACGTAGATACTCTAAGTTAATATAACTTTACACTGCGATTTTTTTGCATATTAATACAATGAAGTAATACTACAACGGAATGTCGAGTTCTACTATGTTCTGAATAATGCGTGGCATAGATATATTGTTACATTAAACTTTCCAATTTAGTCATGAGTTATAGGCACGCGACATTGACCCACCTTACAATGAACTTAAGTTCCTTTTTACGTAATAGCAAATTAGAAGAAGCCAATGGTCAGAAGCTGCTGCTGTTGTTCATAGACGTCTGTAATATAATAATAATATTAGGTTTTTTATAGTTTTTTATTCCTATCCCACGCCCCTCCTCCCCCTATAGAGCAATTGTAAAGTTTACTTTAATAACAATTTATGATTTTTGTACTGTATTTGTAATGTACTGGAAGACTGCGCTATACCCCGATCAGCCCGTATAAAACTGGTTAAGAAACACTCAACGAACAAAGCGAATGTTCCAGACAACAGTGCGGCTGATAACGATTGAAAATTTTACAACGCCGATTAATTCCGAGCGCTCGCATCGTTCCGCACTCAACTATTCCCGCTACAGTGATTAAAACGTACACTCGCGTAGACAATGGCTCGTCAACACACTTGTTTTATGGCGCTTCGAAGTTTCATGTCCAATGGAGTTTCGAAATTCGAATACTTAACTTTGAACGTCTCGGAGAGCGTCACATTTAAAATTATGGAATCCCAGTACCCGTTAATCTATCGTATAGACAAATATACAGTTATTAAACAATGTTTCATCTTTTGTTTCACTGTTATCAATATTGGTTTGAGAAATGTATGCTAAGTAGTTCAGAATTCAACCTTACAAACGACTAGGGCTCAAGAACTAACATTTCTAAGAGCAACCCCAAGCAATTTAATCTCTGGCTCACAGATTTCCGGTAGGTTAGTGGCTTAATGACGAAGTTACCTGCAACACGAAACTAGCGTTTCGAGAACAATCGAATTATCCTCACTTGAAATTTGAGCTTCCTGTAAAGCGAGCGTTATTGCATAAAGCGTAAACTAAATTATCTTCAGATTACATTTTGAATTAAGAATTTGCTGCAATTGAAATAATTCTACCCCGATTTATTTTAATGTGTACATTGTTGGATTTTTTCATTTTCCTTTTCAATTGGCTGAAGTTTTAAAATGCAAGCAATATACAGTCCACACAAGTTTCACATCGAACATTCCAGAACTGCAGCGGGGGCGGCACAGCACAGCGCCGGATGTAGTTCTGAAAATTCCCGGCCCCTTCAAGTTTTATGAAAAATTTGTCACTGACTTTTTAGTTCGACCAATTTACATCCGTACGTGCGGTTAACAGATTTTCATTCGATAGGAAAACTACGGGTGAATGGAAAGATTACAGTTTTATATTGAAAACTATATTTTATTCATACGAAAATGCTATTATCGTGACTAAGGTAAGACGATTTTTAAATAACAAATGAAAAGCAGAATAGTAAAGCAGAATATTTCAGAGTAGTAATATTAGTAATACAGTGACCGAAGATTGATTGTTACTGAAGTTTGTCAAAAATTATACCTCTATTAAGGTGGTTTAAGACCAGTGCATTTTCGGCGCACTTTGTACTTGTTTTTACGTACGTGTGTAAAATAACGAGCGTACACGTGCCGAAAACTCGCTGGCCTGTAAGCGCCCTAATTTCTACTCTGGGCTGCTGTTTGACCACAGAAAATTATGTGGCGTTTTAGCGTCTGCGATGTTTACGTAGGTATGAGCGTAAAATGTTTGTATTTTAATTTATTTTATATATTAGTAATACATATAATAAAATAATTAGCAATGTGCACGACTTCAGCTCCTTTTCTTTAAAATTCAATTAAGTATATCAAATCATACACTAATTCGTTATTGTAATATTTAAATCGGGGTACAAAGATATAGTTTCACGTACTTATGTATGGAATTACGTTCAAATACACCAACTAATCGATCGTGGCTAAAGAAAAATAAATATACACGAGCAAAATGTAATGTACATATTTAAAGATATCGCAATTTATTTAACCAAGTATGCCGCATATTGTAATAACGTTACATATAAAAGTGCATTTTAAAGTATGCAGGAAGTTTCGAAACAATTACGCGTCTTGTTTCTTTGGAAGTTTTAAAAAGGAAACAATATACAATCCACAGTAGTTTAGCGGCGACAAACATTTTACAACTGGCGCTCGCCGAGTTCGGTCGGCGAGAGCGGGCGCGGAGGATGTACAATTTTGCAAATCCCTTGCAAACTTTTGTCTAAAAATTTTCCAGCAGAATTTTCGATTTCGCACATACTAGAAGTGTTGTTCGTAGCAATAAAAAAATATGCAGTTCGACAACACAACGATCGTCTTAATAACTCAAATGATTGTATTATAGTTTGACTTTCGCTTTAAAGGGATTACTACGGAATACAGCATTATATCGAGATAGAAGCCACGCATCTGTTTGATCTCAAAACAAGCAGTGGCTGTACCTACTGTAGCAACCGACAGCTGGTATATATACACCATCGTGCGCCTAGATATTTACATAATTTTGCACTCAGACACAAATGTTTTTGCACTTAAGAAAAACATTTGTCTTTTGTGTTGCGACATATAGCGTGAAGCCGAAAATTTCTTACGCATAGTATTCGAATTGAGTACGGTAGTTCAAACCACGGTTCCCAGCGGGCACTAAGCCTCTGTCTTTTTCCTTTATTAATCCCTGAAATCTACGCGAAACCGTTTGGTATATCCAATAGCCCTGGTAAAGCTATGAAATTCAGAAAAAAATTACTCGGAAAAAAATAACTCAGTACAATATTTCTAGGCATGCGTGGTTCATACCAGAACGCACTTCGTTTCCCATCGGACAGAATCACAGTAAAATATTATTCAGTCACATAATGAGAAGCAGAGTTCTCTGATGCGACAAGACATGAAATTGCAGGTACTGGTAATTTAACCAGATTTTTTTTTCCGGTTGTTTCGCTTTGAGGACCACAAATGTATAAAACAGAGAATTGTTTAGAGAAATGAATAATTATTAAATAAAGAATATTCCCTCTCTCTTTACTTGTATCTTCATTTCACTGTGAAAGGCTACGTTAGTAAAGTTCAATGTAAGTGTATCTTTAACTATTCGCGGTGCGGAGCTGATTATGGTTAAACTTACTTTTATATACATATTCATTTTTCTTATTGTATTACACATCATATATTGCAGAGTATATGTGCCAAATGGAAGATCCATTTGGCACAAACTCTGCAACTGAAACTTTGGTTTAAGATAAACTTATTTGTTATGAATGCTGATATTTTTGTCATTCTTAAATTTGGTATTAACGACAGCGACTCTTGTAGAAGAGCTGTACGTGAAGAGTTATTTAATGACGCTTGACTGAGCTAGGGTTGAAACGCATTCCGTTTGTAGTGTTATAGTCTCAAAATAAATACATAACATCACGCCTGTAATCCCCGAAGACGTAGGCAGAGAATGTAGTACACCCCTATGTTACACCAGTATAATAGTGCCCGACGTGGGGTTTGAACCCAGAACATCACGTTCGGTAGTGGCGCTTACAACAAACATGACCAACGAGACAGTCAGTCAGGCAATGAATGCTTCTTTATTTTATTATCTGCTCTTTAATGAATTCGAATGGTATTTTCAATCGGTCGACTTTTGTGGTCCAACTATATATACATAGAGTGAAACTATACGTGATTATCCTTCTTTCGATGACAATATTCTTACTTTAACCATCATATACTCGTATCATATCATCACGCCACGTTCTTCAAGTATTAGGCTGATAGTAACGAGTTCTAACTATGATAGACCTGACTTTCAGACATGCTCCTCACGTGCAACTTGCATGGTTACTGCCCTCACCTGCTTCTCCTGCACGCCAATATTCAAAATTTCAACAGCTATATATGTACAGCAACTCCTATATCGAGCTTCAAATGTTCCCGCGAACACCTGCTAAATCAATTTCACGGTGCGCAGGTCGCTTCCTCTATCCTGCTATTACAAAAATTTCAACCCAGTATGTTTGTCCATTGATTCTGAACTCATGGATAGGATAGTAATGTTATTGTTCCAGTTCAATCAGATTTTTGGCTCCTGTTGCTCATTGTAAAATTTGTGTTATACTTATTTATCTATTCATTCCCTTTTTAACACCTTAAAGTAAATAATACAATGGGGTAATTAATGGCATATTTCAGTATTTTAATTTATTTTGATCGTTGTAATCCAAAGAACAAAAAAGCCGTAGGTATATACGAAAGTACCAATGGCGTATTTGTCCTATGTACATAATGCATAGAAATTACCTACAGTAGTAGAAAATAACTAATAAATACGAGATGTAAAGTAGATTGGATGTTGACGGCCGCGGAGACAACGCCGCTGCGGAGGCTAGTTCTGTGAATCAAACATTTTTTGTTCTCATTGTCAGCCGGCTGTAGCTGATGCGAAACGATATTAATGGAAGCCGCCGGCGCGCTGGAGTGATCCAAACGAAATTTTCACGAATGCAGTCGACACTACATTACGTGTGACTGTGACGCTATGTGTTACGAGAATTACATTACTATACACCCTGTCATAGTTTCTGATTGCTACGTTTGATTGTATATTAACGATTTTCAGAACACTCGTATTTGTGCGCGGATTTTGCGCTTAAGATTTATCGTACTTTTATTTTAATATCCCACGAGTGTTCCAAGGGTTTCTGTTGTCTTTGTATTGAATTGCAGCGAAATCGGTTTAGTAATTTCGACGTCAAAACGCTACAAATATGGTAAGTTTGCCGTTTATATACTACTAGCGATATACCGATGCTATAATATCTATACCAGAATATTGACACCAATACCAAAATACTAATACCAGAACCGTTAACAGCAGTTTGGCTATATTGTCAGTAGAAGTGACTGTAATGGAAATCTCTGAAAGGAAATAGGAAGGAGGTAAGGGAAAGAGCCCGCAGTCATATTACAACAACATATTCGGTCCAGATATCAGACGTAGGTGAAGAAGTAGCTACACGCGACATCGCAGCGTTGCACGAAGTGGCTGATTATAACATATGGCGACAATCCGCTTACAAATTAATGCAGCGTCACGATCCACCGCGTCGACGGATCGCTTACGAAGTCTATATTGAATACTGAAGACGTCGACGATATGCTTAATGTCTTCCTTAGTCTGTGAAGGCAGTAGTCTCCTTCAAAAAGGTAACTGCTTATGTAACATACATTTAAATTCATCACCATGTCCTGCACGACACATATTGCAGTGTGTTGACATTGTGGTGAAGAAATCTCATCTTCTATATTGGAAACGATGTCTTTATAAATAAGTGTCCCTATAAAATCATACCGTAGTTGTAGTGTCAGCGCAGCGCGAGGTGAGCTATGCCCGCCATTAGCTCGCGAGTGCGCGCGCCATTGAGATATTACGATAGTTGCCACTGTTTTTGCCAGACCTGACACAACCCGGACTCTAAAGGAATGAGGGTGGCATCTATTTCAGCAAACGAATTTATTTCCTCATTCATTAATCCTTTCGTTCGTTCATTCAAGGATTCACTTGTTTGCTTGTTCATTCATTCGTTCGTTCGATCATTTCTTCTCATTAATTTATTTATAGACTTGCCACCATTGTGGGCAATAGACCATCATATAATATGTATGTAATATTACAAAGATCAATTCGCATCTTATAACATTTATTCTGAAAGTGCGTTTTTTAAATTGTTTTACATTCATTACATAAATAGTGCTGATTTATGAAATCTTACAGTACGCAGAACTTCTAGTAGTGGCTCGGAGTCTGCATTTATGTGCGGTGCGGCCTCTATGCCGTGGTGGGCCTTAAATGTAACTGCTGAAATATCGGAATGTACGACACTCCTCTTCCTACATCTTCGGGGACAACAGGCGTAATACTACGTTTTATACTACATGTAAATAAAATACTATACCTATTACTCACTCCGTTAAACCGGTATAAAGTAGCAGGTATTAATTGTTGTAGTTGTAAGTTGTAAAATTAGTTGTAAAATATGGTAATTATTCCTGTGGTCTATATTTCTCCCTTCACAAAATACTAAGTTATAGGCAGCTAATGGCCTTAATAATTTAGAATAATAATTATTATGACTGTCATTAAGTTGGAATGCAGTTCTCGATGATATAAAAAGTTTTGAATTTGGAATTCTAAATTCAAATGGCCCCCATATATAATGCCGTATCCAACTGTAAGGTATATTCGCGACTGCGTGCCAGTTCAGTCATAACGCTGCAAAAAGCTGGGAACACGGCACGTTCCCACTTCATAACAACATAGTTACGTCTGTTCGCGCGCGCTCGCTGCCCGTTTATTGTGAGCACTGTGGAGGGAAAGTTAGGGATCGTTTCTTGTAGGTTGACGATATAGCTGTGACGGTTTAGGAGGTTGCATTATCATACTACAGTGGTAGTCCAATGTTTGATGTTCAGTCTCCTCCTTCGGGGGTCCTGGGTTCTAATCCTAAACGTACCCCTTTCCCTATAAAATGTTGTAAAAATATCCTTTAATGTTAAATATAACTTGAAGTATCCTTGAAGTAAAACGTAAGGAAACTTGTACACCATGCACTCCAAGACTTGGCACCCTAACTTGCACTCGGGCTGCGTAGCAGATTATGGCCTTCTCATACTTATCATACTTGTAGAAGATCCCCTTACTCCTTAAGTTTCGTTAAGATTATAATAAAAGAAAGATCCGCAAAAACGTCCATCTATTGGCAAATGTTTAACATGGTTTCCCTAGCTGCTGAACCACGGTAAAGCTCCTGCGCACTGTCCGAAGTTGCCTCCCTCGTATATTATATTATTATAACTTGCTAACTAACGGAACGGTTTAGCGAACAGTGTTCGCGCCGAAATGATGGATGGCAATAATTCCACAAAAACAATGACGAAACAAGTAATAGATTGCCGCGGAGTCCTGCCGCGGGGCCACGTTCACACCGAACTTCAACCTCGATGGCGCTACATATTCCACCCGTTTCTTTCTCCACCTACCTTGCGCGCCTGAAGAATTGAAAAATGTCAAAAACCAAATCATGATATATAGTGATAAGTATAACGATATATAACAATTATTAACGTATTATGTACTTTATAAAGAACAAAATTGTTTGAAATTACGCAAACAACCTTTTACATAATTAGGCATTCGGCGTTCGCTTTGTAAACTGCACAAAAGTGAATTGTGTATTAATTAACAAAAATAATTTATATTGAACCGCGTAATAAGTAAACAATTTATTTCCTTACACTAAACAATACATGCAATTATTAACTTGAAATTACGTACATATACGCATACAAATACAATATAAATCATATTTTAAATACATTAAATCATACTTTCTCGTCACGCCTGTGGTCCTCGAAGAGATAGGTAGATGAGAATAGTACATTCCTACGTTTCACCAGTTACGTTTACGTTCCATCATGGAATCGGGGGTGAACGATTTGCCACACACCGGGTACAAATTCAGACTCTAAGCCACTACTAGAAAATTCAAGTTGAAAAAACCCAATAGTACCCAACCCGGGGATCGAAAACACGAGCTGGCCATCAGCAGTCGTGTTCGCAACCACTCGACCAATGAGGCGGTCAACAAGTCATTATTAAATAATACCACGATAATAATAAAAATATTTTTGCCAATTTACCCTATGCCTCGAATATTCAAATATATTTTTACATACAACTTATGTGGCGAACTCGCATGTGTTTTGTTTGGATAAATGTTATTTATACATGCAATTATTGAGAAGTACCTATATATATTAGTATCTTAACAGCTGTATGTTTGCCAGCTGTATGTCAGCTGTAAGTTCCAAAGTGTTCTGGGTTAAGAAAAATATTCTGACTGTGTTACGGTTCGGTGTGATAGTAAGCTCCTCTAGCCCACGGGCTGTCCGGTGAGCGGCCGAACTCAAAAATAAAATGTAAAGAAATTCACGAAAAAGTCCTATGCAAAGTTTCCAAAACGAATGGAAAAAGTTCTCTCATTATAACAGAATTAGAGCCTCGGTCCCTGGCAGGCCTTAGAGCGGGGACTTCTGTTGGGGACCTGACCCACTTCACTCGTCAATGTCCGATGGGCTATCAGTTAAATATTTACATATTATGTTATTTTATATTTACGGCTCTTTGACTGCCTCGTTAATCGTGTTGGTCGCAACTGCGACTGCCGCTATGCCGGTGTATGGCAATAGACTCACCACATATTCCATAGTGGGACGTAAACGTAACTGGTGAAACGTTGGAGTCTTCTACATTCCTCTGCCTACCACTTCGGGGATTACAGGTGTGATGTTACATTTTTTTACTTACGCACAATTACGACTGCAGTCCCCGAAGAGGTAGACAGAGTAGGTTAGAAAACTTAAACGAGTATGTATAACTATGGAAGAAGGTGGTGATTCTATTGCTATGTACTGGGCACAAGCCCAGGTCCTGCTTACCTCTTATGAGATCATATATAACGACATCGTTACATAGTAATAGTTATAACAACATGACTGTGACAATGACTTATTACATGACTATGACTTAGCACATAATTTTTCTAAAATAAAATTATCCTCTATCGGTTCGCATGACATTTAATTTATACTCATTTACAGGTTTTTATTATGAAGAAAAACAAAATTACCTTCGCATAATAATATTATTATTTTTCGATAACAATATTATTCTTAAAGAACTTATCTAGTCCAGGATATCGGATAACAATGTTTTAATTCGCGAACAAGATGTCGAAGATAATTATACGGGCTAAAGGCTCGGGCGCCATTGTTTTTTTCGTACCCAATCCCAAACATATTGGGTTTCAGGGCCGCGGCAATCGCTGGGCACGTTCGCCGAGAAATTCCAACTGTGATACAATCTGTGTATAATACATTGGGTCGTTGGTTGTATCTATTACAGAAAATAATAAACTTATTAATTTTACAAACTAATCTTACTTTGTTTACTTTCTGTATCAGTTGAATTCTCATAACCAAAATTTTTATTTAAAATTTCTGGCAATAACTCGGAGTCTGGATTTGTGCCCGATGTGTGGCAACATACTAACCACCTATTCCTTGGTGGGACGTAAATGTAACTAGTGGAACGTGGAAGTGTACTACACTCCTCTGCGTACCCATTGGGTGATTACAGGTGTGATGTTACGTGTTTAATATCGAAGGAATACATCGTGAGGAAACTTATATTCTTTATACATTCAGTGTTTATATCTCTAAGGGGTGTGAGGTTCGACGACATGTACTTGCGCGGCGTTGTGGAAAAGAGTCTTGGAGTTTCTCGAATTCATAAGACACTTGTGATTAACGATGTATGAATAAGTTGACGATGATGAAACAAAACATCACGCCTGTAACCCCCGAAGAGGTAGGTAGATGAATGTAGTACCCTGCCATGTTTCACCAGTTTAGTTTTCGTTCCACGACGGTATTGGTGGTGCGCGTATTGCCGAACACCGGGCACAATTTTACACTCTGAGAAGCTACTAGAAATTTCTGTTACGAAATTTAAGATAAAAAATTCCAATATTGCCCAATACGGGATTTGAAACCGGACTTCTCGATCAGCAGTCGCACTTGCTTCCACTCGATCGACTGGGAAGTATGTTTAAATATATTAATTAATTGCTGATTACATGTACATAGTATATAGGTACATTTTACTGGCCCGGTGGTGCAGTGGTAACTGAATCTGACTGTTGCGTCGGTGGTCGAGGGTTCGATTCCCACTCGGAATAAATATTTGTGTGATGAGCACAAGTATTTATTCTGTGTTGGTGTAAAAAATCTATTTAAGTTATATTGATGTGTATAATGTAGTTTTTCAACCATCTGGTTACCATACCACAAACTCGTTTGAGGCTCACTTTGAAATCCGATGGCCGTGTCTGGAGATGTTCAAATATATAAACATATTATATTATTGTTTGAATTGGATTTTTCAGTGTCGTCAACTAGGTAGAGTACAAGCCTGTTAAAACACCAAATAATAATACTAATGTGATTTAATAAATAAACTAAAAAGGTTGCTCGAAAAGAGTTTATTAAATTTCGAAGTGGCGAGATAAAGATTTCGCCGCGCCAAGACTGCGAATAGTTCTTGGCAGGCGAGTGACAGCATGTTGCCAAGACCCTTAGCTGTATTTTATCAAATTTAGCCCTCAAATTTGGATCTAACGCTTCACCAGCGAAATCATCCACATTTTTCGATGTTATAAGCTACCAAAAATTGAATCTATTTGTAAAAAAATCAACCAACATACAAAATAAAAAACTTGACCAACATACAAATATTGATTGAAAATACTCGTATAAGATATCTACTTTAATTCTATGTAATGGTTGTTTTAGGTGATTTAATTTAAACTCAAAATTTAACACTTTCATTTTAACATTTAACAATTCATTTTATACATTTATTTTAACATTTAACAATTTCACGTAGTTTAGTAGTATTAATACAAATTGAGTTAATCTTAGCATCATAACGTACATAGCATGACGCGATCCTGCCGCAGTACTCCAAAATATCGATGTCCTTTGGTAATGACGCGTCATGGCAACTAAGTGGTCCCTTCACGCACGGACTGATACAATTAGGGTCACTCGGCAAACGGACCCCTAATGAAGGGTCTGACCCCGGGATAAATATGTAAGTGGGTTATTGAAATAGTTAATTTTAAGCAATAGGTAGGTACATATAGGGTTATCGGCGAATTGAAATTCGACGTCTCCTATATACGAGTATATGTCAACGCGTTTTGTTATGACACTACTACTCCAGACAAGACGGAGCCGAACACCTGTTGTTTACCTTGCAAGCGATGGTGTGTCATCGCTCGGATCGAGACCATCGAGATAAGATAGAGGCGGACATGTTATGTTTGTCTACCAAGTAAACGTGAGTCATCGCCCAGGTCTTCTGATCTGAACTAATATAAAAGAATAAGCGGTGGGCATATGAACATGTTCATTTTCTGAAGAAGCAAGCTGTCTGTTGCTTTGACAAGGCTGACTCCTATCCAAATCGACTTATAAGATATACAGTCTCGTATCTTCGCCAACCAGTGGGGGTAACCACTCCCTTCAGGAGACCGATACACGTAATAGACGATCTAGAAGATGATATAACACTAGCGAATAGGCCCCCTCCGGAGGACTCGTCACCCTCCCAGACACTGCACAACCACACAAACGTTTACTTCACACACCGTTCCCGCCAGCGGGCACGAAGGCGCCACGTGGCACACGGTAGACGTGCGGACTCCCGCACGAATGACCGTCTCAGCTCGTCGCACCTCGCAATACACACATCGTGTCAACGCGTGCCTAGGTCCGAGTCTCACGGGAGGTGCGCACGGATTGGTCGTACAGCCCCTCCCTCTCTTTCGTCCAGTGGAGTCGAAGGTTCAGTCCGGTGCCTAACCTCACTCCCACCCCTCCCACTCTTGCGTATTTCCAAGTGGAGCCACTTGGGCTCGCCACAAAACCCAATGAAGCTGTGAAGGCCATCAGGGTCAACAGCATACTGACAATTAGAAAAATAAATAAATAAGAACATGCTGTGTTGTGCTTTCGACGGCGCAGGACGTTGGACGCAGGACGTTTGAAGTTGTTTAAATTGAATTGTAAATAAACTTGTTCTAAATGGAAACTCTGTTCAAAAAGTTTTCGTGATTGTTTTTATTGAGTTGTTTGGTCCTGTTCTAAATAAACAGAGAGTAGAGGAATCATACAATCTGAACGGTGATGTTAGCGGGGCTAACGTCACCCTCTCTAAAAACTCAAATGACAACACCCCTCCGACATATACGAGTATGATGGCGTTACTGCTAAGAATTCAGTTGAATATGATACTGTCTTAGTGTGTGTGTAAACAATGCAAACCAACGAAAGATCTGCTATAAAGATACAGCACTACTTCAGCAAAGAGCTGCGCAAAGTATTCAGACGCTACCACATTCAATGCTACAAAGAGGCTTGTTATACGAGTACGTTGTTGCAAGTTGATGTCCGGTCGCATCGATGTTTAAATAATGAATTATGACTGCATGTGCACGTGTACTACATACGAGTACACGAGTGTGTGTGGACGCGTGAGTGTGAGTGAAGGAGGAAGGGGGTGGGGGGTTGGTCCACTGTTAATCGTTTATTTAACATGAATCGCGCTGGGTGACAGTATGTTTATTTCCAATAATTCAGTACGATATATACGTGCAGGTATGGTACATGTCATACATTATGTATATTACCAAATTTAGACTTTGTTATGTAAGTTACTTTCACTTCCTTGACCTTGATTGATGGCCTCGTTGGACGTGTCGGTGGCAAGCGCGACTGCCGATCGGAAGCTTCTGGGTTTAAATCCCGGGGCGGGCACAAATGGATATTTTTAATTTATATTTTCGGGTAGTGGCTTGGAGATTGGAAATGTGCCCGATGTATAACAATAGGCTCAGCACCTAATCCGTTGCGGGACGTAACTGGTAAAACGTGAGAGTGTAGGTATTATATTCCTATGGCTATCTATTCGAGGATTACAGGTGTGATGTTACGTAGATATCCGATAAGTTGTAATTAATACAAATTGACATTTGTAATAGAGAAAGCATTGTAGGTGATCTGGCGACGATTGTGTTACAATATTTCTAGTTTTATTAAACCTGCTGTTTTTATTATTACGCAGGTATTATCAGCTCCTTTAATAAATTTCTGAGAATGACGCCATGTTTTCAATAAAGCTCTTCATTTAATATTCACATCTCGAAAATAAGCGTATTTATTAAATTTTGGATGAAATGAATTGGTATTCGGATTCGTTTTCACTGTTTAATAAATTTACGTGAACTTATTTATTGAGTGGGTTGCTTTTAACAGGTTACGTAGCTAGGAAGGTGGGCGTCTTTTAGCTACCTCCCTATATTTTTTTATATGTCACCACGTATATATGATAACCACGTCACTTGTTTGACCGGTTAACAGCAATGTTTGATGTGTCAGTAGAGCGTCAGAGGGTGTTTTAAATAGACTTAGACTAGTAGAGTAGTCTAGTAGTCTAAAGAAACGTATACTGAATACTTATGTGCATATATACGTAACATGCATTTTACAAAATGAGTGGGCCATCGCCTAAATATACAGTTCATATGTAGCGTCTTTTATTGTCTTCTAAGGCTGTTTTGAAATATACGGCTTATTCATTCATTCGCAACTGTCGAAAATTTTCGAATATCTTTTCAAAGGATCCGGAAAAGCCTCCTTTTTGTCTCCTCTTACGACAGGCAAGAGATACCGTAGCTCGTGTTCTGGTCCCGGGCCACAGGTACAGAGCACCCTCTCTTCCTATCAGTACTTAATAAATTTTATGCTAAAAAAACTCGTATTTCATACTGTAATAACTGTTGGTTTTTGCCAGTAGAGGCATTGTCATTCGTCCTATGACAAGCAGGTTTAATATTTTCAAAATATATTGGCGTATGTATGGTGCTCGGTGCATGGCAATAGGCTCACCACCTATTTTATACTGGGACGTAAACGTAACTGATGAAACGTGGCAGTGAACTACACTCCTCTGCCTACCTGTTCGGGGATAATAGGCGTGATGTTACGTTTTGACGTATCTAACATTAATATAGATTTGTATCAATTGGCATTAGTGAAAATGCCATTTACGTAAATAAAATTCTGAAAAGGAAAGAATCAACGTTGGAGTTAATTAATATTTGGCGTGGGTAGATTTGATAATAAGAAATAAGGAAATACGAATTATTTTGTAACTTTGGAGATCGTGTACTTTTACTTGGAAGGTTACTTCGCTAGTATGTGTGTGTGCAAATTATTTCGCACAGTTGAAAGGTGAAACGCATAGTAGAGTACAAGGGACTTGTTGAAGTTGATAGTCCATGTTCTGTAGTGAGGTATAGTTGTGCAGGGTATTCGAGACATCGAAGCATCGGAAATTCATTTAATTCCTGCAAAACTTCCTCAAAAGTTGAGTTGCCAGACAACATTTGACCAAACGGTATAGGTAATGCTTTGTAAGATACATATGACTTTCCAAAACCGCTAATACAACGTAACATCAGGGCTATAATCACCGAAGATGTAGGCAAAGGTATATAGTACACTCCCACGTTTTAATAGTTACATTTACGTCATGACAGGCTGTGACCCTATTGTCTTACGCTGGGCTCAAGTCCAGACTCCGAGCCACTGTTAGAAATTTTAAGTAGACATTCTTGTAAAAAAATCTTATAGTACGAGTACCTGGGGGCTGAACCCAAGACCTCTAGGTAGAGGCTAAGCATAAATTGTTAACTTTTTTATGTACGAGTGTACGAGGCGATCGTATTTCAGTTGATGGTATTTTAGAGGTTATCAGAGGATCTTTCCTTGGAGAGGGTACTACTTTTACGTGTATCAGTTGTTATATGTTTAAACTTATTATGCGAAGTCCACCAGCGGGAGTGACAGCGCCGCATAATGGACGGCGGGAAATAATTAAAACTGTTCGCGGCATTATCATTACTGCTGCAGTTGTTTTTCAACTCGGATTTTATGGAAGTTTCTGGGTCATGCAACATGGTATTTTATTTACGAATTCATAAATCATTGGACGTTTAATTAAAATTGTATAATTCGTTCGGAAGTAATATTAACTGGGTGTTAATATTGCTTACGAGTTGATTTTTGTACAAAGTAGCGAAAAGGCCTACACGCACCTGTTGTTCCTTGATTATTGTAGCTTATTAACATTTTCAACCAAATTTAACATAAATATATTGATATAATATCGTAACGTCATATCCTCAATTGAATAATCAAATACAATTGAGCGCTTAACATCTCTATCCTTACACTTGACGTGGATATTTTACCGTCATGATCCGTTTCAAAAGTCTCAAACAAAAGTAGAATAGATTCAGTGACCGGTCATTAATACGTTGCTACTGCTGAGGACCAGGTTAGAACTCCTCGTGTTGTCGTATGTGTGAGTAGAGCACGGTATGCAGAACACAAGACTGAAACGAGGGCGTCTCGGTAACAGAAAAACGTACTCGTATAGAGGTGTTGCTTCCAAAGGCAACCTTTCAACACAGATCTTTAACTCGTAACACTCTACCAATCATGGATTTAATAATAATTACTACATAATATGTATTTATTTTAGCTTATTTGTACTGTGCATCTAACGTAACATCACGCCTGTAATCCCCGAAGAGGTAGGCAGAGGAGTGTGTATCTATTTTTATAAAATGACTTAACTCCATTCCATTTCACTGTTCAAAGTTAATTTTAATTTAATAAAAAAAAATAACATCACGCCTGTAATCCCCGAAGAGGTAGGCAGAGGAATGTAGAACATTTCCACGTTTCACCAGTTACGTTTAC
>DWDU01000703.1:0-17305 GCA_018245575.1 Jemadia suekentonmiller | reverse complement strand
GTAAACGTAACTGGTGAAACGTGGGAATGTTCTACATTCCTCTGTCTACCTCTTCGGGGATTACAGGCGTGATGTTATTTTTTTTTACGTTACTAAAATTTACAAGTTTTGTTTCCGTATTAGCAATTTGTATCGCTAAGTATATTATAATGGTTATACGGTTATGGTTATCTCTATATTTAATATAACCATTTATGGTTTTATAATTATTATATACTACATTTTCGAAATATACAGCGTTGGCGCAGAATATCCGAATGAGAACCATAAAAGTGAAATTTTATTTAATGATGTGTTATAACAAAATATGTAACAGCAAAGGTAATGTGAATTTTAAAGCAATAGATCTAATAGTGTATCTAAGTAAGGCTACAAATAATTGATAAGTTAATTACTAAATTATGTTTTCCAAAATGCATGTTCTTTCGTCTTTCGAATAAGCTTTTAAAATATAACGAGGCGTATATATCAACAAAATTGAATTTTTTTCAATTACCCATAATAACAGGAAAAAAAACCCCTTTTCTCCAACGTCTGAAGTCCAACTGGATGAAACACGCTGATGATAGAGACCTCCACAATACTAAGGTTGTCTATTGGTCTTTAAAATTGGACTGATGGGCATTGGCTTCGTGTAGTCCATCCGATCCAGAGTCTTATAATTCCAGTGATTTCCACTCTCGTCCTCACGTCATCAATCCCCCTGGTCGGATGGCACCGCGTCTTTCTTTTGTGGTAAGATATTCAATATTTATTTCTTATTCTCGATATTAGATAATTCCAAAATAAAAAAAAAAACTAAATTCCACGCATGCATTTGGTGAAGACGTAACACCAAGAATATTAAACTTCGCAAAAATAATCTTACTGTGTTACGCAGCCTCTATTCATACGCACAAGGAAGCTCTAAAACGCGTTTTGTTTTATTAATTAGAACTTTGATTTTATTAAAGTCAACAAAAGAAAAAAATGCTATTCACCTTTTTTACCGTATACAAATATTACAAGGTCTTCTAGATTTTATGTGCCATTATCTACTTAAAAGTGTTGTTACAGATATTTACTATCAAAAATATTATAATAACAATTAACATTCAACTTATGATAAAACGATTTTTTACAATATTTAAAAACACTTTTAAAAATACAGCTTGTTAATATTTTATACCTGGTAGCAATATACAAGTACATAATTATGAGTAACTAGTGTTACCTACCCTACTACTGGTGGTCATAAAAAGCTCGACATGTAAGATAAATCACATAAAAATATAAGTTTGGCATAATTATAGGCGGTTTATCCGTTTATTTAGCGTTTATAATCAATATGTCCGTGTCGTTGTAGCATTTCGATAGACAGCGCATGTGCGGGCGCAGTGCGTCGTGACGAGCGCGTCACATGACTCAGTTGCGTCGTGGCGCGCGCGTCGATGCCGCGGGCGGCTGGCACGCCGTGCGAGTAGCCGTTGTAGCGCATTGTGTTCATCTGTGAACATGCCCTGATTTAGATTATATGTAGAAGTTAGATGACGTATAACTACTGCAAATTGAAAGGCGATCGGTTCATTTAACAGTCAGTAAGTTCGCTTTATAAAAGTCACCGATTATTACATTAAACGAAGTTCGGGAAAAAGGGAGCCAAATGGGACAAAACGACATTATCGATCGATCTAAACAGTTCAATTGACTACGATTAGGAAGTTTTTAATCAAATTTAAATAATCTATTCGTACAAATTCAAAAAGATCTAGTCAGGGGACTTGTAGTTCATTCCCACAGTTCACGAGTTACCGAATAGGTGGCGAGTCAGTTGTATCAAAACCAAAAATTAATTGAATTCCATATTACAATAATTATTTCCTCCAAAACATTCAGGTCATTTATTAATTGATTTATTTAAAATACATTAAGAATCATGGGGAGTGGTCAATGACTTTTATTAACAGAATTTCGAATTTAAACCGTATAGGAAGTGTCCTATAATCCTCTGCCTGCCTGTTTACAGGCGTAATGTTACGTAAAATTATATTCATTTCAGACAAACTTTCAACTTTCAAGAGATTCAATGGTTTGGCGAAGTATGAGCACTTTGGCAGTACTTTGACATGGTAAAATATGGAAATTGGCTGCACGTGGACACGTTTCGTACATTATAATACCAGTTCACTGCGAACAGTAGAATCCATTTAACCATCTTGGTTACATTTTTAAAATTCATGATTGTAATTGTTAGTAAAAATTCTCTCAAACCCGTTTTTTATCCTATTGCGGTCCTCATTAGTAATCTGTAACTATAAAAGGCTTAGAGCGCACTACACCATGCCCCTCCACGCTGGACAATCGTAAACATGGTGATGACCAATTAGTGATTAATCATATGTCTGTTTTTAAACCTCCTTTAAAGCCAATGAAGTTATACGATTATTCATATGGTGACCACTAAGCAGACTGCTAAACGGACATTCCGTAGTTAAAAAATGTTCTTAGAAATTTACAACAAGCAATCAACCAATAAACAAGTTGACTGTGCTAGTTGTATTCGGTCTACGAGTGCTTGTTTAAGATTATATAACGTAATTGCGTACTTTCATTACCAACAATTTACCACTGATACTCGCTTGTAATCTTAAACAAACAATATGACATGATTTTATGTAGATAATTTACATGCATACTGAGATAAAGAACCTTATAAAATTTCTTTATGTCACTTCTCCAGAAAAATATTACCATCAATAGTACATAAGTTACATTTCCAACGGACAAACACTAATAACATTGTACATGCAGATAAATACAAATTTAAATGCAAATTAAAAATCTATTAAATTATTGCTTTAATTATTGCGAGACGGAGGCAACGAAGGCGTACCATAGGACAGATAAATAACGATTTAAATTATTAAGACAAAATTTTAATTTACCACGTCAGCCATTCATTACAAGGAATTCCTATGCATCCGGATAGAAAATGCAGAAAGGCATTTTTAATAAACGATGCTAGTGATGTCTTAAATAAATTTCTCTTCAAGTGATAATAATGAAGAAGCAAAATATGTGAACGAGAAGACAGTAATTGAGCTTCGTAAGTATGTGTTCAAGAATCAAGACAAAAATAAATAATCGATGAAATGTTTAGGTAGGTGAGTTTAATTTTTCTCTGTATGGTGTACTATTGTAAATGGAATAGCTTTTTCATACCTAAATTTCAATAGTATTATCATACCAAAACAGTGAGTACTTCACATAAAATTATACATATATAGGATTTTTATGATTTTGGTACCTGCAAATAACATCTCTTGTGTGGTTCGTGATAAAGTTCATAATCGCTCGACGACCCATCCGGCTTCTGCGTGCATCGCCACTGAAACAAATACAAAACTGTACTGTCGATTCATATCACCCAGAGTTGTTATGACATACTTACTCATGTTTCGTAGTCTACCGTTGAAAATTCATTTATTACGGTGTCACGAGCAGAAGAAATCAACGAGGGTTAAAAGAGGGGGTAAGATGAGAATAGGGTATATTAAAGTATCATATTTGGACAATGATACATGTTGTAATATTCTATACCTATTAGCGAACTAATAAATTGATCACTACAATACAATCCCGCTACAATACCGTGGTGACGTATGACAAGCCAAGAAGGCTGGGTCTAAATTTAATGATAAGCTGATACATACTGCCCTAAATTCAAAATTATTATAGTTATGAAGTTGTAAACGTAGTGACCTAAAGATCTTGTTTGTCGGTTTCCTTGAGAGGATTATTCAATTATTGGTAACAAGTTGAATTGTTTCGATGAAATACGATTTACGGTCAAATTAAATTGCCAAGTCTATCTACGATACATTCGACAACCTTCATTTTGAATTAGTTATAACAGGATTATGTCATGTCATTAAGGATGTTGATCTTGTATCACCGCGTGTGATCTGTACCAGTTGACAACGAATGTTCACATAACGCGACCCCATTTTGAGATGTACATATGAATATGGAAGTATACTTGCCAATATGTCGCCGCGCCTGAATCTGGTTCGGAATTTAATATGTGTTACTGTACATGATACTTTATGTATGACATTTTTAAAATTGTATTTTTTTAAACATCTGAATAATTGACATTTTAATAATTGTACATTACTAAGTGTCTTCGATCGTTATGATAACGCTTTTTAATTAGGATTTGGATTTATTATTTTACTTGGATGTTTCTGCCAGACTTGTGGTGTTAGTATATTATAAATATTATGATAAAATTGTATTCTTAAATTTCAAATAAAAGTTTATAATTATATGTATATACCTGTGTGTGTGTGTGTTGTGTTATGTGGAACAATTAAATAATAACATGAAAGTCTGTACATTTACGGTGAACTTCGCCTGCTGGCAGACGCCGCGGCCACACAGCATCTTGTGCACGGATCTCTGGAAGTTCCTCGTCATCAGGCAGTACACTATGGGGTTGATGGCGGAATTTGCGTGACCTGGTGACAATGAAGTATTTATTACTAATACTACTACCCCTAAAATCGTGTCACTCTCGCACGCGCGTCTCCACTCACGGTGTGAACGGTTAAGTGGACAATAAACAGGATGTATATAAGCAACGATACTCCCGTAAGTTGTTGTAACATACTCTGTAAATCTGGAGAGCGAATCCTCTCAAGAATTTTACAAAGATATGTAATTTCAAGATTTGCTATCACACGCTATAATGCTGAAAAAGGAATTTATAAGGACTTCACGGTCGTTTGATTTTTCAATAAATTATATTTCTGACGCATGATTTCCTTCACAAAACCGGAATAGTAAGACCACGGGTTGAGACGTGACCAGTGCCCAATAATGGGCAGGAAAATTAGTTGGTAACGATGATAATTATTGTTACAGTGAATCTATGGAGAATTTTCACAAAACATTATTTATTATTATTAATATATCGTCACGACAGCTTTTGAAGAAAGCAATGAAAGTGAAAAAATCAGATCATTGCCAGGATAGAGACATTTAGTGCGTGGTATTCTCTGCCTAGTAATTGACCTGCCTACTACCAAGAGACTGGGCCTGATGTTATTCTAATATCATCATCATTAGCCTTTGGAGGTCCACAACTGAACATAGGCCTAATAAATAACCACAACAGTGATTAATGACGATTAATTCCAAGTATATTTATTCAACATATTTCCTTATTTGTGTATTCAACATTGCCACCAACAATCGAATTTTGAGGCGTACGTACGCTCCGCAGTCTAAAACGTGCAAGATGTAGCGGTCGCTGTATAAGTGTATAAATAAACACTCGACAATCGCTATTTCATTTCCGACGAGCGATTTTTCATTTCCCTGCAGCAATTCCGGATGCGCAGCTGTCTCGGGTTCACGAACTATCTGGACACTATAAATTAACACTAATTTGACTCTACAATCTTCGTAGATGTTGTTTGTTTACAAGTTTCGTGTTCAATATTGTATATTTATACAAAGATTATTATTATTGTTACGTAAATCTGTACGTTGTATTTGTAGTGCATAGTCAATTCATAGGATTCAATTTTAAAATTACACAAATCACTATGTATTTGCAGAAAAATGCATCTATTAAGAACAATTATCTTTTGTACGCGCGATAACTAATACGTATCGCCGTACCATACAAGTTTATATACGTAGTTTAGTGGCCACCTAGTCACCATAATACAGGATCTGTCTAGTCAAGGACTAGAAGAACGTACGTGAATTTGTCTCAAGATATTATTATTATATCAAAATACATTACTCCAAATCGCATTTAGCGTAAGAGGTTATCAACATTAATTTAATGTCATATTTCCTTCGAGAATAACGAAGTTAAGCATTGATTTGTGGAGCGGTAAGTAGTCAAGTTTCCTAAGAACATACGCAACGCGAAGTACCTATTTAATATGTACACGTGTGTCATGATCAAAGGAAGAAACTTCGTATGAGATGTATGTAATTCAGAAGTTGAGAATGTTTTTAAGGCCTCTTAGTATTATAACGTAACATCATGCCTGTAATCCCCGAAGAGGTAGGCAGAGGAATGTAGAACATTCTCTCAGGTACCTAGAATATAGAAATCTCAGGTTCCGATTCCTGGTTATACTGACCCAGTTTATATATTTTATAGTGGGACCATATTTTATAGTGGGACGCAAAGCATAATTGGTGACTCGTGGAAGTATTCTACACTCGTCTTCCTTACTCTTCGGATATGTACAGGTGTGATGTTACGACTATGTCTGGCGTTCTACCTACATACACATATGTGTGTTATATAACCGTAGTAGGGCGAAGGTTACCGTCGTCTAGGAGACTTCAGTACTGACACCGACAGCAAAATGCTAATTTGTTAGATGGAGTACGTCACGAGCAAAGCTAGCAAATTTCCTCAATGCTGTACTAAAATCTGAAAATGGCGTTAAATGAGAAAAGCCTTCTACACCATTCAGTCTTTTCTCTATTCTCTATCAAAGTTGAAATGATCTTTTTTTATCTTCAAATAATATGGTCCAATCTGCACACGTCTATATTATATACATTAAATTTTTTTAACAATATAACGACAAATAAAAAAAATGTTACAATTTTATACAAAAAATATGTTACAAAATTAAAAATGTATTTTGAATCTAATTTACACACATAGAATTATATACGAACACAACGCTTATATTAGATTAGTATAATTTGGTCAATGTCGCATATCTTATCGTATTACTATAACAAAGGAGAGCTGGAAACTTTTTGCCAAACCTGACGGACATAATAGAAATGCCTCTCACATAATGTGTGTGTTAATAATAAGAAGGGAAACACACAGTGAATAGCAGTCTGACATGTGTCCGGTTTCCAGTGAAATCCTTAATATGGATGTAGTGCCTTTTTTACCTGCGTCGTCACAAAAAACATAGTTGTGGCGCCGAAATATATACCTATATAGAAAAATGCGTATTTTTTTCTCTTTTTTCAATACATTTATATAGTGTGTATAATAGAAAATGATAGAAACACATAAGGGAACATGACCCGTGTGCACCAGTGGCTGACGATGATAGTTTGTTACGCTTAGGATTAGGTTTCATTTATTATATTCTTCTGTCGCCTTACTGCACCCGTTGTTCTAACGAGCTCTCGATTAGTAAGGAATTCCAAACAGACAACTGGAATAGCACCAAAGTCAACACGACGTCCGTCTCCGATATAAAATAGAAAACATCCACGCGATAAATTAATGTGATCTACATTCGTCACTTTCGTCAGGCACACATTTTTGAAGGATTCACACTCTATCATCAGCTCGTATTTTATCTATTTTGTGTAGATAGGTGACTTCTTAATCCTCAAATAATATAAAAAGGTTATGCAAATGCCGATACATGCAGGTGCTGGGAATGTAAGACTCATTTATTTTAAATTAAAGTCCTTATGCAAAACCAAGAAAATATACGATTGCTGTAAAGAATTGCAGAATAAATCATTGTTTTGCTCTATAGTGTGACATTAAATGACAAATGAGGAGAAATAGTCTCCCGGTTATATTAAACTGGCACTTGTCTAATAGAACCACAAGGTAGAGAACTTAAAAGGAACGCAAAAGCAAAGACTACGTAAAAATCAGTACATATACTATTAAAACCCAACTATATCTGGTCAAAAATGTATTATACTTACCAACAAACAAAGCGTAAGGCAGATAGCCGCTTAACGTTTTAGTATTGACAGCGTTGATGTCAAGCAGCAGTTGCATGATGTTGTACGGTAGCCAGCACAGCGCGAACAGGACGGCGAGCAAGAGAAGTATCCACGCCACACGTTTCCTCTCTTTCATAAGTCGTAGGCCCTTCAACAAAAGTTTGTCAAATGAAAACTACAGAGAAATGTTACTTAACGTTGAAGCGCATCATCGCTAACGCATCGCCATATGCTCTGGTTTCGAATGATAGAATATCTATTTGCAAAACAAAGAGAAATTCAGTAACAAAAAAAATTCGTCATCTGGTTCAATTTGAATTGAAAACAGAGAGACACCTTAATACAGATTTCATTCGACAGTACTCAAATACTCGGAGAGACATTGTACAAAAAGATTAAATACAAGGCAACACATTATAGGTAGTCTTGTCGCATAAATAGTGATTAATACTCCTGTTTCCCCCTGCTTGGTATTATTAACATCATTAAATAAATTAACCCTCGAAACTCAGAATTAACCAACCTAAAAACAAAACAAAGCGGAAAAAGCTTACATTCCACGTGTAGAATTTGTGGTACAAAATGGTTTCGTTAATATGCCCTCTCTGAACGGTCCCCGTGAACATCCCTAATAATAGATCCTAACATTTCAAATAACACCCATTATAATGAGTCCCTTGCCCTTACGATAGCAGGCGTGAAACGTTAGGATAACGCTATTACTCCGTCATTGCAACCGGCGCGGAGCGAATTGAATTGCTTTGGAGAAAAATCGAATTGGTAGCTGTCGTTTAGATCATCATTTAATGTGACTGAAGCATATTGTATTCGACAGAAAATACGGAAAAAGTTCAACACAGAGCACCTGTTTGTTTGTATATAGGTACTTACATGTTCAACATGTCAGATTTCTCACAGAACACATAGTGAGCATCAAGTTCTAAACATCGCCATCCTTAAATATGTACCTGACGTGCTTCTTCCATCTTGAGAGCTTGGCGTGATGATACGAGTATAAAAAAAATAAACATGGACCCTTGGTACTCCAAAACATAGAGAAGATTCAAAGCAAAATGTACTAACATATATCAACACGACGCTTATAAGTAATCACCAAACCAATTTTCTCTGATGAGGGTTCTCGTGCGATAACCGGTCACTATAAATCTAACTAAATGTTGAACTAAGATAACCGTTCCGTGTAATAATGGTTAGTTCTATTTCTAACACAGGAGCTCGTGCTCATTGGTACCTGTGCAACCATTACATCAATGAGGCAGTCGATATTATGACAATGATGTATCGGCAAGGCGAAAACAGGGCGGGAGTGTGCACATTCGGGGAGACCTATGTCCAGCTGTGGACTGAAAAATAAAATGTAAAAATAGGTTATCTCTGAGGTTATTCATCGGCAAGCCGTTTGCCATGCCATCAGCGCTGCGTTTTTTAAGTTTCCAGATTTCTCGCTATCTTTGAACGGGTTAGCGCTTCGAAGGCTTCTTTGTTTATTTATTGCTTTTGTTCTAACACTGTAGTTAAAATATTGAACGGTTGTTACAGAGGAAATAGTGTAAATGAAAAAGGTTAATTGTGAATCGTTCGGTACATTTTTACGTCTACGTTATAGTGTTCTTTGTTTATTATCCATTATGTTATAGAATTGGTTATGTTTTTGAAATTACAACAATAAAAGAAGTACCGTGCGAGAGGGGCAACTATAGTTTTATTAGTGTAGAATGGCAAAGTTAGATAGTTACCCATTGCAGTTATATCGGCCTGTTTCCCGCCGCTAACGAAACAAGCATTTATGAACGCGATATAAATCTTTGTATAGATGAAAAGTTTTGTAATTTGCATGATTAATAATAACATGATACAATTACAGTTTTCATGTCTTTATTCGTATTTAAAATGATTCGAAAAATAATCAATGATATTGATTAGTTAAATGTCGTTGGTCGATTAATCAAGCGCGACTGCTAATCGAGGGGTCCTGGGTTCAAAGCGCCTTTTGGGTACTATATAGGTTTTCTAACTTAGATTTTGTGATAGACATTTCAAGCTCACCTATTCCATAAAAGAACTTAAACGTAACTAGTGAAATTTGCGAGTGTACTGCACTCCTCTGCCCACCTCTTCGGGTTATGCTACGTGACAAATGTTTCATATATCCATTTCATTTTAGCGTTCTCTCACTTTGTACATAAAATATTTACAGAGAGTTAGCATTAGCTTTTATTGACATCGTTTCTTGGCAGATTTATAAACCGTTTTATAGAATTTATGCTGACGTTAAACTGTTCCCGCGTGCGATATGACGTTCTGTAGGAAATGCTGCAACATTATGACAAAAAAAATAAAATATAATGTCTTAGTGTTATGGCTACAATTAAAATACATAGAAATAAATATTCCCACTCATCAATTTATCATTAATGTTTATGCTTAAACTATAAAAAACATGAAGTGTAGTTACGACACAAAGACTAACTTTGTAACGAATTTCCATTCGCTAGGAGACAAATACCAGGTATGAGTACCTCATCACAGATAGCAGATTAGTGTAGTACAAGTACAAGAAGTAGTGTAGTTCACATTTGACCAGTTACATTTACGTCCCATTATGGAATAGGTGGGAGCCTATTGCTATACTCCGGGCACAATTCCAGACTCCACGCCACTATTAGCAAATCTAAATTAGAAAAATTGAGTAGTACTCCATCTTTAAACTCAGGATCGCCCGATAGACAGTCCCACTGGCACCCAATACGACCAACGAGACAGTCTTGTCTGCTAATATTTAAAAAAAATGCCTTCGTTGTACGCCACTGAGGGATAACCATACATATTACTAGAGAAGGATGTAGGAGATACGATACAAGGTACTGTTGATATTACTAAAGTAGCAGAGATCGCTGAAATGTCGAACTTTGGTTACAAGGGTAAATGAGCAAGGATTATTTTAGTTTCAGTTAGCTCACTCGAAGAGACGGGTTAACATGGCTGCGTTGAATCTATGAATATTTCACAATACTGTACCATAGATTCATATGTATAGATATAAAATCGACGGGCCCGTTGGTGCAACAGTTAGTGAACCTGACTATTACGCCGGGGGCCTAGGATTCAATTCCCACCCAAAATAAATATTTATGTGATGAGCGCAAGTATGTGTTCTGTGTCTGGTTGTAATAAAAATATCTATTTAAGTATTTGTAGTTTACTAGCCGTCTGGTTACCATACCACAAGCTCTCTTGATGCTTACTATGGGATCAGATGGCCGTGTGCGGAGATGTCCCAAGATATTATATATTAATTTTGGAGACAGTTTTTTTAATTTAGTATTACAGAGCGTTTAATAGAAATTTATAAAATACATGTAATGAAAATGAAAACTGTTAGTAAGTAATGTTTTCTTTTCTACTTTTCTACTTATAAAGGTGATAAAGTTTTGCACAACAATGAGTCACACTAAAGTTCCTAAAGTCGGGTAAAGGCCCTTTCGCTCCAAATAATATTTAACAATTAATCTTAAAGGATAAGTTGTTATAACAGTTCATATTTCGTCAAGCGTAAAAAAAATTGTCATTGGGTATGTAGGTATGTATGTAGTTTTGGCGTCTCATTTTGGTGGAATGAGCATTACCTGGCTAATCAATAGGTTATATGTATATTAAATAGTGTAAGGTGAACATAGCACTTATAAAAAATAATTCTTGCCATTATTTCCTTTAGAGGGCTAACCATAAAATTTGTTGTGACGTCACATTACTTATAAACAGCCACGAGTACGGCACTCCAAACAGTGCCGTTTGTCAACTATGAAATGATGAATAGAAATTCTCCAGAAACATACAAATATGCATTTGGGGTGAAATTATAAAGCTCTTGTAGGCTTGCCCATATTTGCGTAAAAAAAAGCAATAAAGGCGTTTCTTAAATAAAATGTACACGTTCATCTGCGTTTAAATATAATCAATGGAACCAAGTAATTAAATATTGAACGTGTTCCAATTTCCTGCTGCGGTTTTTCCTTTTCAATTCCAATTTCGAGAGAAAACATACGACAATATTAAAAAGAATTGCTATCGATGTGTCGCTTGTTCGCAAACGACGCCTACGAATCGGGCGACTTTTTCGCGTCCGGGTATTGGAATGGCGATTATGTGCCCTGATATTATTGAAGTTGACTTATAGACGATCAGGCACGAAGATCGAGTAAAGTTTTATAATTACGAGTGGAATGTAAGTTAATGATAAAAGTCGAATTATATGTCAGTCACAAAATTTTATTGTAGTTTAAAAGTAACAAAGTTGTTGTTTGCATCTTCTCTATAGTAGCTACAAATGAATAGTTTTCCCAATTAATTTTCGGTAGAAAAGTAATGTCAATGTTGCTTAAGTTAAAGAGAGCTTTATAAGCCTACCCGTTATATTAAACCAGCTGAACAGTAATAGCTATATTATTAAATAAATTCTGTGCCTAACCAAATATATTAATAAAACAAACCTAAAACCTTGAATAATTGCGCGTTTGGTACTCTCCAATTTGCAATTTAAACAGAACTGCGAAGATCCTATCTAGATAAAACCAAGATGAAAGATGGATTGGCATAAACGTAGGACGTATGACAATAAATTAACCACGTATGAAATATCTAATATACCCACACCATAGCTGGGGTATACTGAAATCATAACCATCCCTCGTTTTCTGTGTCATGTTACGGTGTTCTTTCATTTCTGTAAATAGGATTTAATTTTGCGACTCAGAGCGCGTTACCCTCAACTTTTAATATTGACCACATTGCAGTTCGCCGTATTCCTTTTGCTTTAATAAACCGATAATTTTATTTATAATAATTTATTTGGCTTCATGTAATAGTACCTCACATAGACCAAGATTAAGGCTATTGTTGAATATTAGAGTTTTGGTAAGCAGAGGAATGTAGAACATTCCCGCGTTTCACCAGTTACATTTACGTTCCACTATGGAATAGGTGGTGAGCCTATTGCAATGCACCGGGCGCATATCCAGAATCCGAGTCACTACTAGAAAATCTAAATTAGAAAATTTTAGTAGTGCCCGACCCGGGAATCGAACCCAGGATCTCCCGATCGGCAGTCGCACTTGCAACTAACAGGACCAACGAAGCAGTCTCGTTAAGGTTTTTGTTTATTACGAATTTGAGTTCGAATGGCACAAATATAAATTCACGGTCAATCCACGTTAAACCCACGGTAGCTTACCCTTGTCTTTGATTACGGTTTCGATTATGGTTATGAAGTTTATACCTTAAGGTTTATACTTTAATAGGACCACATTAGTAATGGTATTAGGTTCTGTGGTAGTCGCTATATAACGTAAGCAATTGCATTGGATTTACTGAATTAGTGCATTTATTAAATACTTTACTAAGTATTTATTAAATACTTTATAAGTACGGTACTCCGTACGCAATGTACCTATAATATGTATTGCCAATGTTTTTTTGCCATCATAAAAACATTATTGATATTGATCCATCATTACAAATTTTTACATGACAGCCAAGATGATAAGAATCAATATTGTTTACGAATCTTTTTTTGGACATTACAATAACAGTCAGAATCTTTGAAATTATTGGCAATTTCTCAGGGTGAAGAATACAATAGAATATTTCTTGAGAAAACAGTCTTAACATCTTGCGCGTGAACTATAAATCTACGAATGACTCAGAATATAAACTAAATCGTGGCACAATGGAGCAAAAATGTGAAAATCGCTCGAGAAAAAAGTGTTTTGTGCGTAACGGAACATGATCCCCTAGTCGGCTATTACGATGAGAAACGTTCTGGTTAACGATGAAAACGAAAAACAAGTGTATAACATTTTAAAAATAGTTTTTTATAAACTCAAATTTTTTTTAAAATATCTACCGCCTCATATTGTCACGTCTGTTGCCCGTAAGTGTACTCTGAGCCTAAGAATTTCCACCTTCTACTGTACCGGCAGACTTCTTCCGCTTTTGCTACATTCAGTCTCAAATAATATCAGAGTCATTTCTGTATACATATCATAGTTTTACTAGATAGAGATATGTATCTCTTTCTAGTAAAACTTAACTAGGTAAACTTGCCCTGGATCATTATCAAAATCACATTGTGCCTATATTTTTGTCGAAACGACTGAGTATCGAAGAAGCTATGTCAGTACGAATAACAACCCGGGTTGAGGTACAAAGAATCTCAAATTCGATTACGCGTGAATGACGAATGTGGATGCCTACTTAGTATGTAGGTACATGTTGTGTATTAACTGATGAATGTGTTTGTGACGAACATAATACTGCTAATCTCAATATGGGGAAATAATATATATTATGTCATTTTTATCACAAGCTTATGTGCCTCTGCAAAAAATAAACAGTGTCACCTACGAAGACCTCATGTCGATACATACTAATTTTTCTATCCATCCGCGCTTGATCAACTTAGTAGACTATGACTTTAACTGTTTTCATTCCGAGTGGAGAGTCATGTCGATCGGTGAATGATAAATGGCTAAAAGATTAATGAAGAAAAATTTAAAATGCGTGAGTTATTTATTACAAATGGGATGTATAATAGTTAATAATATAGTTATATGCATTTTGTAGGATTAATGTGAGTATACCTCATTTTAATCATCATACGTACATATATAGAAGATAACTGTTCTTCTTCCAACATACTTCAGTAAAGTAATGGGTATTCTGCCCAAGAGATAAACTTGGTGTTACATTTTTATAATATCATATAGGCGAGATTAATTTTATTAGAAATAAAAAAATAGGTTACGTTAGAAATAAGATTATACATTTTTATAACCAAATCACGTATACCTATATTAACGGAAATCCTGAACTGTTAGATATAATGTGTCGAAATTCTGAAAATAGACAATTATAATGAAATATGAAACAGACGAAAGGAATTCTGGGGAAATGTCGCTATAACAGGAAATAAGGGAAGACAGTTACGTGAGTGATGTCGATAATATTATTCCAACGGAAAGCCTTAGCTTTTAATAATATACATAGGTACATATCGTTAAGGTATCATACAATATTGCACATGAAAAATGAATAATTTCAACAGAATACCTTGATACAATCAATATTACTATAAATTATCGTCATCAGTAAAACTCTAATCGCCGTTCGCCAGAGCTTCGTGTCTTGTATACCAGAATGCGCTTCGGGCACGAGAGGTTGATTTGGGGCTCAAATATTGAGCCGGAAATCCTTACACGCTCATATTTTGCTAAAATATGAGGTATACATAGCTTTAAATTTAGTGAAATACATACCATTTTTAATCGTGGATTGTTAGAACTCAAATCAGCAAGATAATATAAATTAAATATTATTTATTTTGGTTTCATTTAAGAATTTTCTGATGCGTTGCAGCAGTCATTTAATTCATAATAAAGTCAAACTAATATTTCCTAAATAATAAGATTATCGTATGAACTGAAAAGAGCAAAGATGTTATATACAGAAAACTTAAAAACTGTTTAAACTTTCATCCAGTTGGCGCGGTAAATCTATAAGGTATACATTAAGCCCATAATAGATAGAAATTATATCTTAATTCGATTTTGCGACTTAATAGCCGTGTAATTCCATTTTAATGTTTAATCTCTCCTCCGTAATATCCCTTTTAGAGCTTAAGCGCACCCTTAATACTCGATGGTTAAAAAGATTAATTTGTACCAATTTTCATTGATTTACCTGCTCCTAAAAGAGTCTAGTCCATATATTTCTGCATGGTCAGTATCGTACTTCAAAGGTTATGTTTTTCTTTCTACAATTTTTTAATATTATTATTGTAATTATCGCAAAATTCTAATACACCATAGTATTGTCGTATAGTATTCGAGTCCAATTCTAAAAAAATCGATTTATTACCAGTTCTTCAATGATATCTTTAAGATGAAAAAGACTCGTTTCTATTATACCATATTAAATATTATATTAATGTTAGTTTAGTAATATTGTTGCTTCTAGTTATGTCTTACTGCTGCTAGGCAAGGTCGAACGGATTGTATTTTAGGTATTGCGTTAATGAGTACCGTAGATATGCTTGTGTTTTGATTTTTTGCTCCCCGGGACTGCATTGCGTTGGACGGGCTGTCATTGTCACACTTGTTAACGCATGCGGAATATACATATACGAGTAGCACCGCGACCTCGCAGCGGGTATTGGCATAATACTTCAAAGGATTTTGAACAGTTTTTTTGTGTTTACCGCTATAGTTTGCTATTTGAAAACAGGTTACTAAATGAATTATTATAATATCGTCCTCCCAGGTCCCCTACGAGATAGGCAGTGAGCATCGAGTTACAAATATCAATCCTCGCACCTGACGAGCCGCTTCTACAAATATTATTCTTATATGGATTATATGTGACCTGATTTTAATTAATTAGTAAGTTATATTAAAAAAAAGTATGATATGAGTATACTGGCACCTTACGTAAAGTAGACTAAATGATATAACTTACTTGCTGCATGCTGACATTTCCTTCGTCGATGTCGAAGGGGGGCCGCACGGAACACAGCGTCCGCCCCATGCAGGCGTAAGACAGGATAGTTATTGAGCCTGTGACAATAATAATTATTATTACATAATCACACCAGGCTCTTACAGGGTAGGCAGAAATCACCGAATGCCAAACATCTCTTTAATATCCTTACAGATCTGACGTTCTCCTACATTCATCGCACTCTTCGTACAAGATCTTCCGCTTCGAAGACAATACACAATTGACGTAGTAAAAGAACATTTTAAAACCAATCCCCGATCACATTGCGAATGTAGATGGATGCTGGCATTATTACTTATCAGAGTAGGTACAGAATTGGCGCGAAAGCTAATGTCCGTTATTAGCTTTCTCATCGGATTGATTAATTCGGCATGATTGATGAATACCGGTGCGGTGCGCGGTACTGCTCGGAGCGTCTGTTTGTTCGGAGAACCTATAGCGTTAAGGATGATTTTAACACGGGTTGCGTGCAATAAACTATTTACCGAAGTTTAATAAATATCGTGATGAATAGGTCTGAGCAGATTCTAATATCTGCACTAAAACATCGTCTGAGTTTATCTTGTAGTCTATTAGGGCTCCCGTATTATGATTAATATTACATCGTCACGCCATGTCCCTTACGAGGTAGGCAGAGGACATCAAGCGTCTTAAATATGTACCTATCAATTTAAGTAAAAACGTGTTAATTGTAATTTTTTGTTGGAATCAAACAGAAATTTAAATTTTAAATATATTTTATGGCAATAACATGAATATTGTTACAAACAATGATCTCGGAAATATTTTTCCATTGTCTAAAGCGTTGTCGGGGCCGACGAGGGTCTGCGGTGCAGCAAGTCTCCAATATTTTGCGTGGAATTGTAACAATAAAAGCCACATCGTGTGGCGCCGTTCATAAAATATGAGCTTTCATTAATTGGCCCGGTGGTTACCGAACCTGATGTTGTATTTTATAACATGTATACAGCTTTGTCAGGCATTTGGTTTCCAGAGCACAGAC
>DWDU01000702.1:0-17305 GCA_018245575.1 Jemadia suekentonmiller | reverse complement strand
GAGCCTATTGCCATGCATCGGGCACATATCCAGACTCCGAGCCACTGCTAGAAAATCTAAATTAGAAAATCTAAATTGGAACATTTTTGTAGTGCCCGACCCCGGGAATCGAACCCAGGACCTCCCGATCGGTAGTCGCACTTGCAACCAACACGACCACCGAGGATAATTACTGTTTTCATTTAGACAAGTGTTTCAAATTTTTCTGAAATATCTCAGCGTTCTTCAAAAGATCCGATTATATACGATATAACCGGTAACATACGCGTCAGCTTAGTAACAAAATTAAGGAATAAATTTCGAATTGAAATGTATTTGAATATATATTAAGAATACTGTTTATACTTATACAATACAATTAGGGTGCAAATACTTATTGCATATTTTGAAATATTCTTTTCCATTTAAAAAGTATATTTTAAACATTTCTATGCTAGTTTTCTGCTCGGTGCATGGCAAGAATCACCACTTATTCCATAGTGGGACGTGAACGTAACTGGTGAAACGTGGGAGTGTACTACACTCCTCTGTGTACCTCTTCGGGGATTACAGGTGTGATGTTACATTATACTAAGAATAACTCACATTGGAACATACGACAGTAAAGAAATAAATTCATTTTATTTATAGTAACACAATATTAAGAGTACCATACATAGATAAAGATCTGTTTTTTATTTTGACCGTATCACATAAAATAGACTTAAAGAATAAATACAGCCTTAATAATGTCATATCTTTTTTGTGCTAAAACTGAAAAGATAACAGCGAGTCAAGTAATCCATAAACTAAAATGATGAGTGATAGGGAAACTAGTATAAAATCCACTAAGCGTTGTAAAGCCGTAAGGATGGCTATAAATTAATTTTAATGATCACTAAATGTAAGATATCTTTGAAAATATACAGCTTCGATACATATAAAAATAATTCCTCTTACGAATCGTAAACGCGTTTGGAACACGATAAAGATGTTATGAGAACGTTTCCACTACAATCAAAAACTAATTTTGAGCCGTTCTAATTTCATAATTACTTAAATCCTGCATAACATATGTAACATTAATTAGCATTAAAAAGAAGAGAGTGCTGTTGATATATTTTTTGTTATTTAACATATAATGGATAGTGAATACAAATAAATAATAAATTGACTCCCTCATTGATCGTATTGGTTGCAAGTGCGAATGCCGATGAGGTTCTGGGTTCAAATCCCGGGTAAGGTACTTGCGGACATTTCTTAACTTATATTTTATTGTAGTAAATTTCCATTTTAATTTTCCATTTCAGAATGTATATATTTTACACATTTGTTTGCCAGTTTTTTGGCCGGTGTATGGCAATAGGCTCACCACCTATTCCATAGTGGCACGTAAACGTAACTGGTGAAACGTGGGAGTGTTCTACATTCTTCTGCCTACCTCTTCGGGGATTACAGGCGTGATGTTACGTTTACGTAGTTTTGTTGTTCTGTTGGACTGTGGATGATGGTTTCTACTACATTTTCACAACTTTTTTGATTGTTATCCAACAATCAGGTTCAACGGTTAAATTTTTATTGTTCATGATTGCATAATTATATACGGAAGGGACTAACATAAGTCTCTTTATTGCGGGTAGCTAATTTATTAGCGAATAAGTCTATCTTAGGACATTAAGATCGAGATAAGCCGCGAAATGCATCTTTGGTCAATCGGGGATCTTTCTTTATGCCGACCACGGAATGCCTTAATAATTGCGTGAACTACGTTTCCTTGGCTGCAACTCCGATAACGGCTGAGGTTCGACTTGCACTTAAGGAAGTGAATCACTTTTACAGCGAGAATGAGTTCCACGTTCACATCTCCTTACTGGAAGTCTTATAAGGCGAGTATTATTTATATTGGTTTTAGTAATATGTATTTTATTTTAATAATAAACAGGATTTGAATACGACTTTTGTAGAATAGCATTTTGTTAGCAGTATTTTACGTTGAAAGTATAGTATTAAATAAATGAGATTCTTTATTATTGCACTATCACGCCAGGTCCGTTTCTGGGTAAGCAGAAGGATAAAGAATAATTCAATAACGATTAAAATAACAGTGTGCAAGTTGTCGAATATATGCAATGCAAGATTTAAGTGGGTCTTATGGGTTTACTGCGGGCAGGGCGCAGTGCATATATTTCTTCCTTAAAGCAGGTGCACTAGTACAATACCGTTTTGTTACAAGGGTGTTGTTAATGCGAAAAGGCGCAAGGATGGACAGTATTAATACATATTGATGCATAGATTATATTTCAAAAGCGGGAGACAGAAGCTATTAAAATGTGCTATAAGGTTACAAAGTTATGAGCGTAGTTGCATGCCACGAGACTTATTTTTAAGCTGACAAATGTTAGAACAAGTTGTAATAAAAATTATATTGTATGCGATTATTCACAGTGAGATAGAGTTGAACATTTACGACAAATCAAAGTAGATGTAACGAGACCCTACGACTTGGTAAATATACTTGATGATAACCTAAGCACCTTCGACGCGAGGAAGTACTTAGGGACATACTAGAAATACCAGAAAATAATTTACAATTCCACTTAACCACTTCTAACCCTTGACACTTTGCTTTCACTTAAAAAAACTTTGGTATAATTATTTATATTATACATATTATAGTATATATTTCGCACAATGAATTTTACAAGGCTTTAACAGGCTTAATAATTTTGACAAGAGAAATGAGTGTGAAAATGAAATGGAAATAGAACGGTAATGTTTAATTTGAACGCATTAAAGTACTTGTAATAAAACCAGACTTGTTGCTAAAGAATAAAATTGAAGATACAGACACCATTAAAACCACAGTAGAATTTTAAGTAGTATTATTTTTATTACGCGATTTATCACTCGAACGTAAGCGTTTTATAAAATGCTTCAATAAACCGCCATTTTTTATACACAAACCTTAGTGTTTTCTACATAATTGAATCGCATACTAACGAATCTATTGTCTATTGCTCTATAACGCTTAAACAGAGATGTTTACTGTGAGCAAAAAATGTTCTCACACATTATGGTTATAAATAAGAGAGATGTACTCATTTAAATCACGACGTTCTGCGTACGGAGACGAGTACGCTTAATACAAGCTTTAATTGATATGTTGCGTGTTGAGTTATAGTAGTTGATCCCAGACCCGCCGTGTGCCTCGGGCAATTCTATTGAGCAATTTATTTATATTGATTCTCATACTATTTCCTATCCAGCTAGAGACAACACCCATCTGCTTTATGCGCTGACTTTGAAAGGTGCAATGTTATCACAAACGAATAAAATTGAACTGGCTCGTATTATAATATCTTCTTTTAGTTGACTTTGGTTATTTATGGTTTAAATTTCTTATTATACCTCTCATTCGTGAACCGTTTGTCACAATGATTATCATATCGGGCTAACGCGCAGGGCTGCGGGTTCGATAGCCTGTAGCATTGGAGTTATGAATATCGATTCGGTGAGTATCGATTTAATTATCCGTTTTAAGTTTAGGTTTTCATGGACTTGTTCAGTTTTGTGTCTTCGTGTGCGTGTTTATTGCTTCCAGAACATATTTCATCTTAATATGGATAAATGGATTTTCCTAAGTTTTATTATTGCAACATTTTTATTACAATTAAGTCATTATAAATTGTAATTATTATGATAATTTTACTGCTAGACATAGGCGTTCCTTGAGGGGTAGTGCTCATAATATCCATGCTAAGTATGTGGGTCGCAGGTCGGGATCGCAGAGAACTTCTTCACTTCAGAGCTGGTCGCACCGCCTACGCTGCTGCCCATTGGTGGCCAGGGCAGTTCGCTGTGCCTGGGCCGATCGCGCCACACCGCGATTTGCCAGTATATCATGATACTGATATTTAGTCTTTATTTCATTTGAAATTCGAACATTGTCCAATACTTCAAAAGGTGACTCGAATCGGCAGTCTAAACTAGAACTTCCGTACATAGACAGCCGATATGTATGATTGTTAGTTGTTTGTTAATAACGGCAATGAAGGTAACGTATTAGTGTCCGTCACGATTATATCGGCGCGGCGCGGGCCGGGAGCGGCGCGGGACGGGTGCGGCGCGGGACGGGTGCGGCGCGGGACGGGTGCGGCGCGGAGCGGCGCGGGGGCGGGCTGCGGTGATGCCGCGTTGTCACAACAAACACGCGGTCAAGTTTTCCCAAACTTGTAGCTAATTTATTCAGTGCAGCGCGCGTCCGCCGCGCAACCAATTTGTCATGGATAAGTTCTCTATTAGCTTAACAATCGACGCGCCCGCTGTTTGGTAAAGTCTTTATGAATAGCTTATTGTAATTATTTATATTTGTTCGTCTTTGGCGATTTATGTCGGACGTTTAATATTATATTTTATACAATTTTTTATTTTCATTAATAGTTTCATATTTTTATTTGTCAAAATGATTGTTATGTCTGGCTAACGCCCACAGGACTGTGGGTGATGTCTAAACTACATATATACTCCTTTGTTTGTCGGTTCAGAGAAATACAGGTGTGATGTTATGTTTGCTAATTTTATTAAACCGTAATGCCAAGTCCATAAAGGTCACAAGTGCCGAGGGAGGCCAAGACTCACCTATCTAGATTAAATAGGCCAGATATTGCTGGTGCGGAGTCAGATATAAGCCCAGCAGGTGTTCAAGGATAGAGATATTTGGCACTTTGTGCTCACAGCCTATCCCTTGAGGGACCTGACATGAAAATATGTATGCATCCCATGCGAGGTCCATTACGGATTAGGTAGAGAGCACCGTGTATATTACGTATTTTTATTAATTTACTAATCAGTAGTATGCATCTGGTAATATAGAACTTGATAACGTTAGTAATTTAATATTTTATTACTATGTTGTACACATTGGATACAACTTGGTAACACAGTTTAACTGCCATTTTGTTACACTACACTCCTCTGCCCACCACTTCGGGACTACAGGCGTGATGTTGCGTTTACATATTGTCACCTTGAATTTCGTCCACATTGGAAACAGCGACGTATACATTAAGTTTACGTTAAACGGTCGTCACTCCTACGTTTGCTAATAAAAGTAACGCTGCACAAGTTATTACTTCCAGAACGGAGCCGCATACGTCACCAGTAACTAAGAATGCCAATAGCGTGAGAACTGGCAGTAAGCACTTCAAAATTATTCAAAATCCGCTCGATTCACGTCCTTGATGCGTGACCAGTTAGCAAATCGTCCACCAGTACATGGAATTGCTTGCCTTGTAATCGAACAGAGACTCTTGTATGAATGTCGTCGCCAGCATGCATCAGGCGAGAACCGAATAAAATTAAAGTAAAAAACGAAACAAATTCCAGGTAAACTTGAGATATTAATGATAATAGATAAAACAATTTTAAAAACGAAAATTACACATATAAATGAAAATTTACATTTTGTAACAAAATGCCTGTTGTAACTCTAAAATAACCAAAGATCAATTTTTTATTACATTTGTAACAATACATTGTTATTGTACGGACGTGTACATAACAATTCTAAGCTCAGACTGTACGTTATTTCGCGACACGCATTCAGACGTGTATTCCCGCGCACCTACACTCGCCGGACACGTGTTCCGACTCACAACAAAACGTTCGCCGTAAAGCTTTCCAGCGTAAGCACACCCGAGTAACACACAACAAAACTATAAAAGGACACCATTTGCGCGAGACCTTAACGTATAAACGCTTTAATTCTCTTTAATTACATGGGACTAACGTATAGGATGTCCCATAGCTGGGCACACAGGTGCATGGGGTAAATGTTTTAGAGTGCGGTGCTATGCCGAATCGAATATGGTATTGATTCAAACCAGCGAACGTCGGCGGAATCGAGAACGCGTTAAGATTTCGTAGGGGCGATATATAGGTACATAATTAGCGGGACGGAAGCCGGGTAGTTAGTGCGAGGGGCGGGATGTCCTCGTAACGATAAATCATAAGTGTGCAAGACTCGCTGGGCGGACTGTGGGCGGAGCGAGTGATTTTTAAACGGTTTTTTGAGTTTCACATCGGCCAATGCCCGAGTTCATTCGGGCATCCTTTTTTGGTGTCTTGTCAACGTGGCGACACTTTTTCGTTAATTAGGAGAACCATCATTAAGGATAATTTTCCGGACATTCGCGTTTAAACGCTGGCCACATTGAGATACGGCAGGCGACGTCAATGTTAACTCTAAACCGTTTTAGTGTGAGCTACGGTTGTTGGTTTTGTGTTATTATTGAATATGTTTAGTAACAATGGGTGAGATATGGAGGATGGGTGTTAATGTTTAGTTGTTCGTGTCGATTGTCACCCTACAGTTAGGTACTAATTAATACCCCGGCGTCCGCAAGCCTCGGCGCGCCGGCTTTCGGGGTGTATTTGCGCTCGCGTGCTTGTTTTTGTGTCGTATCCTTTCTATTGTTCTCCATCGTATCACAACATGCTTTCCTTAATACGTTCTCACTGCCACATAAGCTCTGAATACTGATCGCTGACGAGAGCTAGAGCAGAGAATGTTATGTAGTCGAATATTACGTATTATGCGTTTCATATCAGCTATTCATATCAGTGTAGTAGTAGTGTACAACGACAGTAGCCCTGCTATATTTATATTTTCATGTTTGGTGCAATAATTCAACCGTGTGATGAATCTATGAATAGGCTAGATTACCGTGCATACACTTTTAAATCCAAAAGACTGATGAGCTATGGAAAAGAACGAAACTTTGTATAAATTTTGTGTCGAACAATACGCGTGTATCCGTCACTGTAAGTACGTTACTATAACTACCTATAAATGATGACATAAGAGTCTGACAGAATTACGGAATATATAAGTTTAAATCTCTGTGAAGTTTTCTAAGTAAACAAATGAAACCACATTTAAATAACACAGGTATAATACTGGTCGCTAGGCTTTTGTATTATATATAAAAAGTCTTTTAAATAAACGTAACACGAAACATCACACCTGTAATCCCCAGAGAGGTAGGCAGAGAAGTGTAGTGCACGGCAACGTGTTACTAGTTACGTTTACATCCCACTATGAAAGAGTGTGCCTATTCCATACACCGCACAGATTTCCAGACTCCGAGTCACATTAAAATATGACCGCAAAATTTTAACTTCCTACCTCTACCTTTCACCTTTTTATCGCGATTTTAGTGTTTTTTATGAACAATATCCACATAACATAACCGTCAATCGTTTTCCAAATTTCTTAAACATTCTAACTCACAATAGATTCTTATTTTTTATTGAATAATCTAAATATTCACTAGAAATAATCTCTATGGTAGTACAACGTTGGTCATGTCAGTTAGCAGTGTAATAAAATTATTTGTATGATAATATCATTAAACAATAGGGACAACGCAACAAAGCGAAGTTGAAAGTGATAACAATATTACAAACAAACACTGTATGAATAGTTATATTGAGATACTAAATATCATATTATTCCATATGAAAGATAATATTTCAAAGGCTTCATAACAACCGGCCAGTTCGGGGGCGTTTCTATCTACATATTTATATGAGATAAAGAAAAAATCAAAACCAGTTTCTTCTCACCGCTCAGTTCTAACAAGAATTTTTGACTTACACAAAAATAAATACTGTTTACGAAACATGAGAAAGGCAGCGTCGCGTTTTATAAAAAAAAATCGTTTAACACAATTCTGATCTGTAAATTAAGTGGTTAAGATGTATTTTCGGTCACGCCCAGCCACCGCAGTTAATTCAAAATGAGGCTGGAAATTAATCGCTATATAACAGTATTTATTATGACATACAACAGTAAAGTACAAAATTGATTTTATCCAGAATCACCGACCAGCATACTTTGGAATCTCCTCTAGCACTTACAATGTGTCGGTGGAATTATTCATACGCATGTTAATATAAACTCAATTCTCGTACATGCTTCTCAATATCTTAATAATGTTCACTTCGTTTTATCACAAATTAAAACTAGATACAGCAAGATTTATCAATGCGGACTAGAATGCCTACTAAGCATTAATCGAAGCTCAAACATGTGTATATTTCATTCCGAACGAGAATAAAAAGATTACGTGGCCTTAAACTACAATCGTTCGCAATTAATTCAAATTGTGATATGTTGTCTTTGTTTTTATGTTTAATTGATTTGATAAAACATTATCGAGAATGCATAGTGAGTTAAGAATAGGTACAGATATTATCCATTGACTATCTATATTGTGTTAAATAGCAGGTTATCGGAGAAAAATGTAACGAGTTGCGGACGCCACGTGGGCGACATCAGTAGTTTGTAATTAAGCTTCATAACGACGCGTCGCGCACCACGTTGTCACCAAGTTTACGACAACAGCTAGGGCTCCGATAAGCCTGCGCTTTATTTGTCCCACGTCCCTTTGAGTAATCGACCAGATACCCGCTATCTCACTTCGCAGTAAAGGTGATTTTTATAGCCGGCACAAAGGCTCATGGATGTACATCTTTGCGATAAAGTAAAATAGTAAAATCTTAATTCCGATCCCGACGGACGTCTCGGAATTGCTTCAATGTATAATACGCTAGTGACTACGGAATTACCTTCATTCATTCTCGTTATGGACGTTTTTTTATTCCCCCGTTGTCTTATGTTACTTAAGCTGGAATGAGCGCTAATTTATTTAATATCATTTACATTTCCCATTATATAGCTAATACTACTAACGATAATAACATAATACACTTATTAAATGAAGCGTATCTATTAATAGCTAACGTTACTGTGGGGAGAGAAGAAAATATGTCAGCAATAAATCATGTAGGTCTACTTTCATTTAACGCGGCACCAGTGCCGCATCTCAAATGTCATTTTATGCGTATATTTCGTTGAGGCACTAAAATGCGGGTTATTTTAGTGGCCGGTGGACAATAGAGCGGGTACGGCGCGGCCGCGCCGTGAGCCTCGTACGTAGAAAAAAAGAGAAAAGACTCAATAGTCCTCGACTGCCCACACGCCTGCCTATGGCCACTCAATCGTTCGTATTCCGCTGGCACAAAAACTCAAGGAGACGAAACTGGGTGTTATTGTAAAAATATTATACCTTTATTTTTTGCCAATTCTAGAGACTTGCACGTTATTTATTTCCTCTCACCAGTAAGGCTCTTAAAGGATTATGCGCCGCACCTGAAATAGTAAAAAATATATGCCCATAGATAACATCCACAATTCAGTAAAGAAATTATAATAAGAAGAATATTTGTTCCCTTGAATACTTTCTTCAGTTTATATGTATAATGCGAACCTTAATCTATCCCAATTACCTACTATAATTTATATTTTTAAAACGAACGACAAATTTCGAATTCTTATGCACTGGACACTTGCGTATATACGGTTATTTTTAAAGCCGAGTATGATGACTCGTTCACATTGAACATTTTTATACGCTGACTACTCGACACTTTTTTGTCCTACTTAGCCCGAGCAATGACACAGCGCTAACGCTTAAGAGATACTTTGATTCTATGAGAGTTAAATTTAAATTTGAGGCCTGCTAACGAGTAACAATTGACTCGAACATTTTTAAGTGTATAAATATTTTCACGAGCTCCACCATATTGTTATTTCTTTCGTTTATACAATTAAAGCTGATATGTACGTAGGCGTGCAGGCTTTATTTAAATATATGTAATGCTCTTATATATTGATTTGATTGATTATTGCACCGTGACATAAACGTATTTCGTATACTTACAAAGCTCTTGTATCACGAATAAAAACTTTATTACGTGAGCTGGCTGACTGTTTCTACAACATGTAGAGATAATGTAAGCATCAGAAAACGTTAAAAAAGTATATCGTATTTGTTTAATGGCACTCGTTCCGAAAAAAATTAGTTTGACACGGATACAGGAATTCTAAAGAAACGCCTACTCTAAGTGTTGTTACTGACTCTACATTCAATTCAAATAAGCTTCGAGGGGCTCCCTGACCCTTTTTGTTATATTACGCGATATTATCATAAACATTCCTATTTTATAGCTTTAATTACTACTAAATAATATTTATTTTACTTCATAATTTTTATTAATATTATCGTAAACAACTATATAATATGCAAAGTATATTATAAAGATATGTTAATATATTTTTATAATTAAATTCATAATATCTTTCCTTATGCGTAATATAATTTTTTATAATGTTTAAAATAAATATTCATAATCAAAAAATTACTTATACAGGTGTAAGAATGCTTTTGAAGTCCACTTTAGGAGGCTGTATCGTTCCAAAGACATTGTCTATATAGCTTAAGTGGCGAACAATATCTAAAGTATTCCATTTGCTGTCTGAACAATGCATAGCCTACACGACGTGCGACTCAATGCCTTTCAAGTCAGATTAAGTTAGGAAAGGCTCGTTATTAATAACGGCCAATAACTTAACCGCGACTTGAAATATCGAACTTACTTTTGCTTAAGCGACACTCATATATTATCTGACCTAAGAATGTTTTTCCGGATCGAGGAGGTTTTGTCACAGGCTCACACGGGGTTTATTTACGAGCTACGTAACATATTAGTTATATGCAACTACTAACGCGCTATAATAATACACAGCGTAAAAAGGACATATTAATCCTTTTTGTAGGAAAAAAAATTACAATTTTGATATTTATTGATTCAAGTTATGGGCAATAATAATATACATAATTAACATGTAACAGCATATGGAATTACTATCTTGTGGATACAATATATGCAGTATACTTAAATGACAAGTTTTACTTGTAAAAGTTGAAATACAAAGTATATTCTGTAATTTTCAGCAATATAAAGAAATATATAAATTCGTGTGTACATACTTTGTGTATAGTACAATTTACCACCACGTATATCCTTTAACTTGAAATGTTCAATCATCGGTTTTCGAAACAAAAATTTTGATCCCGATTATTGTACAACGGCTCCCTTGTGATATCGTCAATTTATTGTAATCAAGTAATGTAGTCATTCGTCTTTTCATTTGAACAAGTGGCCCGAACGCCGCGCGGCTCGCGGCCGCGTGACGAGGGTCCCGGCGTTTAAATATTTTGTAAAAATATCAGAAACACGCATTCATGTCACACTTTGTGGGTGGAAATCTTGTGGCAACAGATCCTTTTTTTTACGCGTCGCAACGTATTAAGCAGAATGAAATGACTGTTCGGTGAAGAAATTAACGATACCTATTAATGAAGGTCCTGATTTCTTAATTTAACCAACAACCCACCTTTCGGTGTTCATAAAGATGATAACTTTAATGCTACACATTCTGCGGTATTATTGGACATTTTTTACATTCGTTCTGTTTTGCTTCGACGTGTGGCAAATAAACCTGTATTATAACAAGGCTTACCGTTAACTTTAGCAGAGGAAATAAAATTAATAGAATCTAACCGGTCACATTTGGATACCGATAAACATGTGAATAATGTTTCTTAGAGAATGTCTATTAGTACATTATGGTACATATATTTTAAAAGATAACATGTGTTTATATAGTTCTGAGGGTTAGTACACATGAAATAAGCTTGGCAAATAACATACAATAGATCTTAGTTCATTAATAGAGAAATATAATTTAAAAGGTTTTTTTGGTATAAAGTGTTCCCGTGTGGAGGGTCTCGTTTTAGTCATATATTTTTAAATTTTTATATTGAAATTTCAAATAACTTCTCGTCTTGCGAAAAGACTCGTTTCCAAGGTTTTAATGACGAATGGCTTTATGACTAGCGATGAGAGCAATCTAGATGTGTATATTCTCAAGTTTTTTACGTACTATTGATATCTTATTATTTATATACTGTCTCGTTAGTCGTCTTGGTTGTAAGCGCGACTGCCGATCGGGAGGTCCTGGGTTCAAATCCCGGGTCGAGCACTGGATTTTCCTGCTTTAGATTTTGTAGTTGTGGCTCGCAGTCGTGGGAGTGTACTACACTCCTCTGCCTACCTCATCGGGGATTGATGGTACGTTTATACACTGTTTACATATTCCATACTTTGGCCACGCCTTCTTACATATATTATTGTAACCTGTCTCTATTATTGTGCTTAACATATTGTCCATCCATATAATGTTTGGAATAAATCTTTGTATGTTTCGTCCCTTCTGCTGTTTCTTTATGGTTCCAAAGATATGATGTAAATGTCCAGATATTCTTCTTATCAACCGTTTATTTTCTTTTCCTTATCAATTTTACACAATATGAATTGTGTATGATTGAATTTGTCTAATTATTGCTACGTAAATAACAGGTTTACGGTTGTACCTAGCAGAATCGCAAGTAATGAGTTAAGTGGTAGAACCGTTCATATTAATAGAAAGAAACCATTCAACGTTAATATATTAATTTCAGTACGAACACCTTGAACTAGTGAAGCGGACCGACTTATCACAGCAACAAAAGCAAAGTAGATAAATATATTTATGGCATAGGCGACGTATCGTCTTGTGGTTGTTAGCAGCTTTATCTCTACCCCGGCTTAATGCGCTGCACGGCTTTGGAAGAGCTTTTAAAAGGTTCGCTCTCCCCTCGAGCTACGAAAGCTCATACTGTGAACCGCATTAAAGGCTTCGTTTATTTTTATACTAGTTTTTGCCCCCGACGATGTCCGCTTATTGCAAACAAATATACATTTTGTAAATATTACTTTACTTTTTGAATAAATTCTATCTCGCTTTTAAATTCCCTATATAATTCGTTATTATCTAGGCCTTTGAAAGAATTTTATAAGTATTAATTGTATTCAATTTTTAATTATATTATAATAAAATTAAAATTAACATAACTGAAGGATGTGAGTTTTCTCACACTGTGATTATAAAACGTAAAATGTAACATCACTTCAGGCAGGCAGGCAAGTGATTATAAAAAAAGATTACAAATTTATGATAATTGCAAATAGCATAAACTTACTAAATAAATATAAAACACGACTTAATCTCATCACTCGTTGGAAAAACTGAATTCAACATACTGGATGATTTGATTGTCTTTTTTAGTTTTTACTGTATGTGATGAATTTGTGAGTACTTAGGATACATATCCCAATGAGGGTATAACAAAATTATTTACATACGTAGGTGTCCAGAATAGTACATAGGCTCATCAGCTGTTTAGTTACAATAGTGCGGGTTGTCGCTGCTTTGATATGGGAAGGTCGTATGTACCGTGGAACAAAGAACGGAATATTTACGAACTACACTACACATGGCCTTCTTGGGTTTTAAATTTATAAAGCGAATGGGGAAAAATGCAAAAAAATACTATCGGTACTTTACCTATCTCGTAAGGGACCTGGCGTGAAGATATGTATGTATGTTTATATGCTAACAAAAATGGTTAATAATTACATTAAAATATTAATTGATATATAGCTAATCAACTTTTATAATACTCATTCAGGTGTTTTATGCGGGTGTTAATTTATACATCACACGTGGATAGCGTGCGTGTTATTATTAACTCTACGAATATGTTGTATGTTGTATCAATTTGCATTTCTTTTACTAGATTGCTTTAACTCTACACAGTAATTGTATCTACATATACTTTACACAGTATTGTCACAGTACTACTACTAATACTCTACACAGTATTGTCACAGTACTACTACTAATACTCTACACAGTATTGTCCCAGCATCATCAGTAACCCTTTTACCGTATCGTTGTTGAACACGGATCTCCGTTCAGAATGAGATAGGTTTAGTGATGCAGTGCCGAGCTGGCCAAGTGCGCGTTGGCAAACTTCACAACACTCGGAGTACATGAATAATACGATTGTTTGATTTCCAATAGATATTAATATCGTGCAAATATAACAGCAATTAGCTGCGAACAAACATGAAGATACTTGCAACAGGATAGTTTAAGTAAAAACAAACACGGCCCGTACGAGGCTGCTCGGGGTGGGCACGCGGTGTTGTTATTCACACCTGTCTGCTCGTTTACTAAACGTATCGCTTTAAGATAAATATGCTTATTTTAGAACTGCAAAAAAATCATTGGTGGTTGAGGCCGAAATATCTTATGCAGTTGTAAGGCTTTAGCTATGTACGACGTAAATATTTATTACCATCGAATACGGGTTATTTGTTAAGATATTAGTCTGTATAATAATCGAAAAGTCAAAAAGGAATTTTTGCATAATAATATATATAACGATAATTTACATAACAGACTGTTCGAATGATACATTGCCTTGACCCGCCCGACTAATTACAGGTAGTCGTAAATAAAACGTGCAATATTAGAAATCAGAAACTGTACTGTAAAGGGCAGTTGCGAACAATATTTAATAGTTGGAATGACTATAATTCAAATATCATGATATCTGTGTGTAGATATATAGATGTCGGTAGTGGCGCCGGTTCGTAATTTGAATGGCGTTGTGTGATTGGCGGGCGCCGGGTGCGCAGGCGCGCGTATTTAGGTCGCCGTGTGGGCCGCGGATCTAGGCACTGTTCAAGTTTGGTATTATATGAAATGTGGAATGTATGCTAACAATAGACACACTACGCTGAGATTACACAATGCGACCTGGGTATATTTCATACATCGTAATAATGTTAAATTAAATTGATTTTACCGTTCGGTTTTTGTTTCATGTCTCTACCATTATGGCAAGTCGTTAAAAATCTCGGAAGATGTAGGTATCTAGTTAGCAGAATATTTCATACTTCATAGATAGATCGTAAAATAACTTCAGCGATTTCACCACCGTTTGGAAGATTACATCTTAAAGTTTTATTATTACGTTATATAGTTATTTCGATAATGCTGTAATTAAATATTTTGCCTTATACTCTTTGTAACAATAACGTTTTCCAATTATACATTTATGTAATAGAAATATTATTAATTGAAATACTCGCTAGATCGTGTTTAAAATGTTAAATTGAAAATGATTTTTGAATTTATCAAAATATGACTTGAAGAAAAATTTGCTGCAGTCCCTTAGTGACTTTTAACATTTTGAACTTCAGTTTAACTGATTAAATGTCTTTGAAGTATTAACAAATACTGGAGAATGGCCTTCACGGACCAGTGTTTCCATTTTTGTAATTTTGTTGTCATAACAAACAATAGTCAATGTTTTTGGTATTTTTTTTACTTACTTTGATACGATAAACGTTTGGGAGAGTCAGAAGTCTCCGAAACCGTCGCACTTGTGTGAAGATAATAGTGAATGGAGAAGAAGCACGCGAGGTTTATACGGACAAAGATATAGGTATTAGCGTGCGGTGCCTGCCTAACTCATAAGTGAGTAAGCGAGTAAGGAACTCGTAAGTTTCTCATTATATATTTATCTTATTTACTTTCTAACTATATATGTATAATATTTCATTCGTAAATGAATTCTGGATTAGCTCGCGTTAGTTTAATAATAGTTCCCTTAATTGCATCTACATTGGCTTAACACAAAGGGCCCTTGATTTATTTCATCTATGGACCATAAAGCTGAACTTAAGGATTTCTGGAAAAGTGCAAGCGACTGAAATAATCATAGGAGGTCTGAGCACAATAGGGCAGCTCGTCTCCGCTCGGAGGGCACGTATACTCGTAAATACGACGTTCCTTATTATTAGCAGCTATTGTTCGGGACTGCACTTGTACAGTCAGAGACGGACGTTGACGGCACTGCCTGCGCCAATTACCGACGATAAAATATGGATACGAACAATTATGAAGCATGTCTAAAAATTTTATTGTTTCCTTAATTGGGGCTGTTTGAGTGTTCACCTTTGCTTCTGTGAATAATGAAGAGTTTGCATTTTTTACACGCTTTGTGTTTACAATAATATTTTATCTAACTACCCTCGTAAATGAGAAAATTATGTTTGTTACACTTTCACGCTGAAACGTCTGCGACGGGTTAGGGCGAAATGTACTGTACATATGTAGTATACAGATTCCGGTCTGGTAGATCACATAGGCTATTGTTATTAACAAACTTGACACAAGGTGGCGCTGCATGGACAATAGATAGCGTTATGTTTTGTTTACTAATTTGTAGTTAACCTATCTCCCCGCTACAGTAAAAGTCGCTAAAGTCGGAAATTAAGCGTCGTCAAGTTACAAAAATAATTATAATTTTAAAGAAGAATGTTATAAAATCCTATATTCTCTATCAAGCCTAGCGAAGCGGGTGGGTGACTAGTTACCGGTATATAAGGCAATGTTATTGAAAAACAATATACTACAAATATAGTTTAAGGCCCGATGGTTGTGAGTGTACGTCTAGTTTACGTCGGATATTCGACACTCGCGTCTTTAATATGCTCTCCGGGTATTACACGATTCAGTCTTAAATACACACGGACCTAATTAGTTATGGCGCTGGTGGATTCTGAACGGTATGTTTGGGTTTATAAAGACTATAATAATTATAATATCTAGGAATATTTCCACACACGGTCTTCCGCTGCAAAGTAAGCATCAAGAGAATAACACAAACTCACTAAACATACATATTTATATATATTCTTTGTTTACGCCCGGAGAGAACGAATACGTACTCTCATTATAAAAAATTTATTCTGGGTGGGAATCGAACCTAAAACCCTCTGCTTAGCAGCCAGGTGGCCTAGGTAGTGAATCAATTATCCGGTGAAACTGTTTAATGAATAAGAGTACAGGTACCTTACATGGTCTCAAAGTGGAAGCAATTTGAATGAATAGTTAAATACTAGGTATGCAGCAACATGACGCAGTAACAACGCGTTTTAACTCAGGTAGACGAATGCTGACGGGATGCCGAAATCCGAATCATTCATCTTATAATCTGACAAGCTTTATTGTGGCGGACCACGGGTGTAGGTTTTGTAAGAGGTTGAAGGTTTTTGTATCATTCGGCTACGATTTGTTCACGTTAGACGAGTCTATGTGCACGTATAGATCCTTGTAGATGTCGTTTTGTATGCGACGGTAGACACATTTTGGATCTCCAAACCGGTATTGGTACTTGTATAACATAAGTTTACAAGATTTTTAACAGTGTGACACTTTTAAACAGTTGCGCTTGATAAATGATTCAATAGTAATTGTGAAGTGTAATTTTTAAATCAATTTATTGTCCGCAAAAGTTAAGAATATTAATTATGTTGCAATACGATTATGTAGTTTAAATATTGACTGACTGCCTCGTTGGTCGTGGTGGTTGCAAGTGCAACTGCCGTTCGGGAGGTCCTGGGTTCGATTCCCGGGTCGGGCACTACTAAAAATTTTCTAATTTAGATTTTCTAGTAGTGG